>MQRK01166462.1:0-15810 GCA_001938485.1 Girardia tigrina | reverse complement strand
GAAAGAACCCCTGTGGAAACCAGGGCCGGTGTATATGATTCCTTCGGGTTGATGCATGCGGCGAATTTATTTTTGTAAAAACCGGGCACTTTTGCTCACTGAGAAAAAAAAAAAAAAATAACGAGAGTTTTGCTGAGAATTTTCCAAAAGACAATTCTGACTGTATTGAAAATAACAGTTTGAAAAGCCATGTTGGTGTTCCTAATAATAAGGATTATATTGATCGTATAATGAGTTAGTTAAAATTTTCAGTCTGCCAAATTTATGATTTTTTTTAATTTTAAATTTAAACAAAAATTCAATATTTACGTAAAATATTAAAAAAATACAAAAAATTATTATTGTTTAATAATAAAAAAAGATTAAATCGAATTAATTTTAAATTATAAGTTAGTAATAAAATAAATGTTTTGTATAATTATTGTAATAAAAATGTATTGTAAAATTATTAAAATTAAATCGAATTAAATATCAATTTTGAAATTTCTTTTCTGAACGTCCACACACATTTTGAAGGTGACAAACAAACACCCCTCTAGAATAAAATGGTATCAGAAGTGGGATAATGACTAACAGTTCGAATATTTAATAACTACGTTTTGTTTCCCTTTTCGCCTTAACAAATAATTATTTATTAATTATTAAATTTTGCTTGTCGAAAAATTGAGTGAATTTGCTGTGTAATGTCTTAATGATAATTTTTACAAGTTATGTAAACCTTGACGAAAACGTTGAAAAGAATTGTCGATCGAGAAAAGATCACTTACTAAAATATTAAATGATCTTATTACTTTAATAAAGAAAAAATATTTGATTTTGAAAAAATTTAAAATTAAGTCACTTTATGTCTGGAAAGAAACAAATATGTAAGAGAATACAAATATTCTGATATTTACTTTATATATTAGGTTGGTGCATAAGTTCGTGCGGTTTTATTTGTTGCAAAGAAAACACATTAACTTCTTCTTTTAACTGAAAGAATTTTTAAATTCATTCAGCTAAATAATATATTTAAATCAATTTAGACTAACTTTCACTTTCATTAATCTCATTAAAATGGCTTATCAGGTAAATAAAAATGAAATTTTTCGGCCTCTCTCCTTTTTTCTATTTTAATCAACATTTGAACGCTACAGAGGCCACCAGAATTATTTTTTGCGTTTATTGAGAAAAGGCAGTTAGTTAAGGAAATTTAACAGTGGAAATTTTGATTTAAACCATACACATCGGTCAGGTCAACCTAGTGACTTTGATGAAGACTGTTTGAACCAATCGATATTTGTTAATGAGTGTCACGATAAACATGTCAAACATAAATTTATTAAATCAATCAGGAAGAGAGAAATGGGAGGATATGTGAAACGTTATTATGAGGAGTTAGTTAATTCTCTTTTGCTGTCAAATTTTAATAATTTGAAAATAATTAAAATTAACTGATCACCGAGTTACCCTGAGAACCGGATGGCGGTAGCAGTCGCGCGCAGTGGATGTTCGACTAAGAGCTCCGAAACATTGTGTAGGGCCTCTATTTTTAATATTGATTGAGAGAAATACTTTGAAGATAAAAGAGAAATTAATCGTTTTTGAAAATCGTGGGTGAAAACATTGAGACATCTGTTACCGTTACAGTAGATATTTCCATCTAACGACGAAGTTTAACTTGATGTCATGAAATAATTTTTTTGTAAAATTATTGTACTATAAATATATTGTAAAATTATAATTGTAATTCAATAATAAAAGGTATTAAAATTAAATCGATTTAAATATCAATTTTGAAATTTGTTTTTTGAAAATTTGATCAAAATTTAAAATAAATGTCGATAAATCGATTATTAAAAAAGGAATTTGAAAATTTGTTTGTAATAAATACTCTTGATTTGTTCTAATAAAAATGAATTTGGCTTCGAATATCGAAAACGATACCAACGCAACTAACAGTTATAACGAAGAAAAAGAAAATCTTTCTTCAATTTTATTCTTTTATTTATTATTACTTATAATGAAGATAATTGAACAGATAATTGTAATAATGTATATAGCCTGATTTTGCTAAAGATATTAAAAAACAAATTTTGTTACCATGACATCATGTTTTACATCTGCAAAAGAAAATATTTTCTCAGTGAATTTAATGAGACTGTTAGAAAAACAACTGTTTCAACTCTGCTAAAACAAATTCATTCATGTAAGCTCCCCTCAACAAACATTGGCAGATCTTACGATAACTCTAACAGGAAAATTCACTCATTAAACTTTGATTTATCAACTAATATTAGGTTTAATTAATTCTATCAATTTTTCATTTTTCCACTGTTAAAAGAAATTTCTTGAGCTAGAAGTTAAAGAAGATTATTCTTTATTTTAACACATTGAGCGTAATTTCATCAAACTTTGACTGGTTTCGTCAATTACTTGTTTTACATAAACTTGTGGTTATGAATATTTAAAATTGAGACAAATGTTAAATTCAATAAAATGGAATACACTAGAATCATTATGTGAATTTAGAACTTTCATTCCCTGAAGGACTTTTCTACTGTTATTTTCTACTTTCTTCAATTTCCTATTTCCATGCTTTGAGTTTGTTTAACACTCTGTTCGTTCAAATTCTGTCCTGTGTTGAATATTTTGTATAATCCAGATCAGTGGTTCTCAACCTGGGGTGATCGCTCCCAATTAATACAAAACAATAATATTATTTTGTATTTTTTAATATTTTACGTAAATATTGAATTTTTATTTAAATTTAAAATTAAAAAAAATCATAAATTTGGCAGACTGAAAATTTTAACTAACTCATTATACGACCAATATAATACTTATTTCAAAATGTTTATTCAGTTTTGTAAGCGTACTTTTATTCTTTGGCTTTTTATTTTCATTCAGTAATACTTAGGCTGTCCCAAAAGTTCTCAGGTGGCCTTTAAAAACACACTAATATTTTACCAAATTTAACCAAATTTGGACTGAATATTATTTTGGTTATTTTGATGGCTTTAGATCTGAGGTTCCGAACCTGGAAGAGGATTAAAATTTTATTATAAAATATTAATTTTGTCAGAACATTTAATATAAAAACATAGGTATTATAACGAAATTATAAATCTTATATTTTATAAACAAAACTACTATAATAATACTACTATAATATACTTTAATATATATAACCATTGAGAAGATAAAATAAAGCTATAACAAAATTTTAAAACTTTCATTTAACTATTCAAATTTCGACTGTTAACTTTCGTAATTTTTCAAATTCCAAATTAAAGATGAAAACATATAGGCATTCATGTTTTATAAATCGAAGTAATTATCTTTATTAATAATTTTTTACTTTTTTGTACTTAAAAAATCTGTAAAAATATATACTTTGTTTAATCTCTTATCCGCCCCGTTTTTCCTATCCGCAAACATGTTTGTAAATCGCCGTTTTTGGTGGATAGGAGAGTAAACACCGTATTTTATTTTTTTTCTATTTTATTTATGAATTTCGGATAAAACCGGTTTGGTCGTTTTTTATACGGTTATAAAATTTTTTAAAATATAAAACCGCTCTATTATTTACAGTGTAAATAAATTTTATACTTTACTTTAAATTAAAATAATGGAATACAATGAAAATTAAATGGGGGCGATGGGTAACAATCAACCTCCAGAAATGGACGATGAGCAAAAAAGATTTGGAAACTAATGTAGATGAAGTCATTTATAAAGTTAAATGACTATTTCATGTATGAATTAACTGATTTTATTAATATAAAGAAGGTTAAAATATTTTTTTACATTTTAGTTAGTCGTTCTAATACTTATGCTTATCTTCCCCAGTTATTGTCAACATTTTCCTAATTAAAAAATTTGAAGCTAACTAATGTTTATCATTTTTGACGATTTAATGTTCAGAGTAAATGTTTTTTTGTAACGAAAGTTACTGATATAGTGCAGTTATTGATTAGGTAATCAATGCGTTATCATTTTAAACTTTAAAAACTCCTAACAAAGTTGTAGAGAATGCAGTTTGAGCGTTAATTTTAGGACCGAAAGATCTTATATATTAGGTTGGTCGAAAAATAATGGCGGTTTTTGAGCTTTATACTTTGTTTATCTACTTTGATATGTATATAAGTTTAAATGCATTAGTGTTAGATATTATTTGAAATCCTATGCCTAGCTGTATATTCCTATAGCCATTATTAACATATTGCTGTTATTTTTTAGAATATTTACGGTGCTAAATTAATAATGGAAAAACTTAAAATTCGAGAAATTTTCTTGTACTAATTTAAACTGGGTCGTAAAGCAGCAGAAACGGCTCGCAATATCAATAAAGCATTTGGCAAGGGAACAGCTTCTGAGCGCACAGTGCAACGATGGTTCCGAAAATTTTCTGATGGAGATGAAAACCTTGAAGATGAAGAAGGTCGTGGTCGTCCAGTTGCTGTGAACAACGACAATTTGAGGGCAATGGTGGAAACAGATTCCCGTACAACAATCAGAGAACTTGCAGATGGGTTGGGCATTAGTCATTCAACAGTCCTGGATCATTTAAAACAACTTGGAAAAATCAAGAAACTTTATAAATGGGTTCCACATGATTTGAATGAAAATTGAAATTTAAAAGAAGATTTTATTGAAATTTATTCACAATTATAATTATAACGATGGTCTCTGTATCATAAAAAACTACTGACGTTACTAAAAGGTAGGGGGTTTTGAACATTTAAAAGAAAGAATATTTCAAAAAATAGAAAAATATAAACAGTTTTGTTGTTCCCAGTCTTTTAATGTATTTATTATCATTAAATTAGTCTCATAACAGTATAATAATGAATTCCAATAAACACAATAAATAAGTTATTATTCGGAGAGAATTATTTATTATTTGAATAAATAATGGACACAGCAATATGAATAATTATATTTTTTAATGTGTGATCTCAATCAGTTGTTCCCGCCGGGCCAGGATCATCTGCTGCACATCATCTCAGAACAAAAGTATAAGTTTCCAATCAACAGTCACAAGTATAACAGGTAATGCTCTGTCAAGATGTGCTGGGCTATTTGATTGTCGTGTTGATGTTTTGTTGTTGTTTAGTGTCGTTCATGGCAACCGTACTACTGCTTCATTGTTGTATCCATCTTTTATCAATGTAATTTCTGTTTATATGAAACAAGATTCATTGTTTGGCTGCATCAATTGTTTCCATTTCTAGTGAAATAGATTGTTACAAGGCAAACTCAATAAATAAATATCCATCATTACAGAATGCTAAGGTGATTGAGTTTTATCAGTATCCTGGAGAATTGTTGATAATTCCTACTGGGTGGTTTCATCAAGTGATTTAGTTGAATAATATTGGCAATTAATCTAAAATCAAAATTAGGCATTTAATGAAGAGGTCACACTGGCTATTGCAGGACAAATCATGAACTCTGATAATTATCATTATGTCCTGGAAGAACTCTTCAAGGGAGGTGATTTACCCAGGGGAGCTTACAATTATAGCACCAGAACCGCTTCGCCGAAACAACAAGTACATGTTTATTGAACGGGTTTTTGACACTGTTAAATAAAGGTAAAAGATGTTTTAAGCAGAATTACTGAGCAAACTCGAAGGGAAGGTAAAGAAGCGACACAATTTATTTATAATCAATTGAAAAAGCTAGCAGAATCATCCAGATTGCCTATTCCTCCTTCTGTTTTAGATGTAGCCCGTCCTAATTTAGAATCAAATGAAGAAACATAAATTTTAACTATCGTGCCTTCGACGGTGTTTTTCAATAAATCATCTATGGATGTTCTTTTAATTATTGTTTATCTTCTTTTAAAAATAATTATTGTTAAGAGAACTCACACATTTGACAGAACATTTATTACATTCACATTTTTTATCATCTTTATGATGATCAACAGTAATACTTTCACTTAGATCCATCAATCAATTTTCAATATCTCTCATTATAATCTGAACTATACTTGAGAAAATTATTTTATTAAAAAATATTTAATTTAAATTTTATTGGCTGAAATAAAATATTTTTATAGTCATTTTTAAACATTAATTTGATTTTAATTATTTAAAAATTTACAAAAATAAAATCAATAAAMTTATTTAAAAGTTGCAATAATAAAAATTAAAAATTTGAATATTAAATCTAAATTTAAATAAATTAGTTTCAGATTATAAGAATTAAAATATTGATCATCCATCTGATTAGGAGAGGCACAATCCAAAATCAACACACAATATTTAAACAAGCAAACACTACACAAAACAATTATACACCCCATATTCCTCACAATTATTTTGAATATATATATGTATATATATTGAACAAATAATTTTGTTAAAGCTTTTTTAAGGAATTGATTATTGGACATATATCGGAAATTCATCCATCTTTAGCAATGGTTAGACATGGTTAGCAAACATGGCGGATTTCAACTTTGATTTGAAGAATCGAAAGGGTGACGAACACGGAAATGCAGATGGATTATCACGTATGTACACAATGTGAAACAAAACACGAAGTACCAAAATCAGCAAAAACAAGGGTGAAACACATCAATAAAGTGGTGATTCAGTCTACAATTCAATGGATAAAAGACGAACAAGAAAAGTGGTCAGAGTTAAACCAGTTGAAACTACAGGATATGGCAGAGGGTGAAAAAAATAAAATCACCAAGGACATATTAAAAGTGAATGACCGATTAGTTTATCATAATGGGTTATGGGGTGGGCTAGAAGGAAATGGTGTATTACCATTGGTTGTGAAGCAAATTAGAAGAGATTTCATCAGGATTTATGTTTTTTTTATTTATATACAGAGATTTATGTCATGAAGGTATCAAAAAGACAATGAAGTATATCCAAAATCATTTTATGCAACCAGATTTAGCGAAAGAGGTACAAATCGTTATAGAAGAATGTCAGGAATGCATACGCAGAAAAGTTCCAAGTAAAAAAACAAAATAGAAGTTGATTCCAATAAGAAGGACGAGTTTTTAGAGCAAGTCGTGATGGATATCGCATATGTGGGTGACAAGAATAGCAATCTATTGGTCATGGTGTACCAGTTTTCGAAATTGGTCTCTTTGACAGAGATTATAACTCAAAGCGAAGACACCATAGTTCAATGCGTGTTGATAAAATGGATATATAGATATTGGAAGCCAAAAACAATATTAAAAGACAATGGAAAATGTTTTACTGGTGGAAAATTAAAAGATTTTGGATGGAGATATGGAATCGAACAAAGATTTAGTAGCCCATTTCAACATCAATCAAACGGGTTGGCAGAAAGAACTATTCGATCAGTGAGAGACATGATAGTAACAAGCAGAGGAGACATAGACAAGCGATCATGGTGGTAAATTGTACCGAAGATAGAATTCTGTCTAAATGCAACAGTTCAGAATACGATTGGATATTCGCCCTTCGAAGTTGTGTTTAGCAGGAAAATAAACTTACATGCGGCAGCAGGAATAGCTAAAACGGAAGAGAGCAACGTGATCAAGATGAAGGTTAGAGAATATTTAGAGAAAGCGGCAAGACGAATGGAAAATTGGGAGAGAGAAAAGAGAACAAATTGACATTTCCAAGATGGTCAGAAAGTCTTTTTAAAACAAGATCCTGCAAAACTGAGAAAAGACACTCCCATTCGATGGACCGTACAAAATTTTAAGATATATATCGCCACATCAATTGAACTACAGAACCTGAAAGTTGGCAACATAAATCGTCGAAGAATTGAGTGGATTAAGAAAGTCAAATAACGAATTATAAAAGAGGGGAAAGTTGTGATAATTAATTTGTATAAGTATTCTAAAAAGAATATTAAATAAATTCTACTTGTTGATATTATGAATTCTGAAGTGAAACCTGGAGATTTAACTTATACCTTTATATATATATATATATATATATGAGTAGTGAAGCCAGATCCAGCACGGGTACAACTATTATTGGAATTTCCAAAATTCCCTCGGTACAAAAAAAGAATTAGAATGTCTGGTCGGAATTTTAGTGTAAAACTCAAAGTGGGTTCAGATTTTGCAGAGATAGCAAGACCACTCTTTGGAGCTAAAGAACGTCCAGTTTTTCTATTGAATACAAACTGTGTGAGAGCCATTTCAGAGTTCAGGTCTAAGCAAGGAAGTTGGAAATATAAATTGCTGGATGCAAAATGTGTGCAAGGATGAAACCAAAATTTGTAAAAGTGTCATAAGGAAATGTAATACACACCACAAGGCCATGGCAAAGAATAGCAATTGATTTTATGGGACCCTAGCAGTAAACTACACGGAATATTTATATCCTCAAGGTCGTCAATAAACATAGTCGTAACCCTTTTGCACCTCCATTACCATCTATGACAACCAAAAATGTTATTTGTTGTGTGCCACTATATTCTCGATTTTTATTGTGTGTTTGAAGAGAAATTTATTTTAATTTATTGTTTTTATAATTGATGTGATCGCCTTCTCTCTCTCTATTTCTATTATTATCTCTTATATTATCTCTATCTATTTGTCCTTTGTTGCAGTGTAAATACAATTTGCTGACAGCGTGAAATGTACTGTTTAAATTTGTGTTTTTTTGTTAATTTTGGAAACGAATTTTTTTAGTTGTAAATCGTAATCGATATCGGCAATTGTACATTTGTTCTGTTTAATTATTTTTAATCCCTAACAAAGCGTAACATCACTTTTATAATTAAAATGTGTAACAACAATATCGAACCAATTTCTATATATCCAGTTCATATATACATCCACAGGAGATAAGTAAACTGTAAAATTTTTAGTGTCAATTCTTATTTTGTAAAATTTTATGGTAAAATTTAATTCTAATTTTTTAATGTAAATTAATTGACTTAATATCAAAATTTTTATCTTTACTATTTTATTTGACATTTTTATGTTAATTCTTAGCTATAGAATTTAATGGTTAATTTAATTTTTAATTTAATTAATACTTAGTGATGTTTAACATTTCAAATTGTTTAACTGAAAACGAGTTTGTTTTACTGAATGTCGATTATTAAAAATTTGAAATTGTCTGAATATGTTTTTGAAATTAACGTTTTATCTCAAAAAAATGAATCGTTTGAAAAATAATAAATATATTTTATGCTGCCTTGACATTTTGAATTTCATTTCTTCTCTAACGAAAAATCGTAAAACCTTTCGGAGATATTTCCCAATGACCGAATTTTTGTCGCAGCAGTTAGCTGAGAGACCGTTTTCTCGGTTCTGTAATGGCTTTGGAGTCGAGTGCGGGTTTCGCCGATTTTGTGGGCCGCGAGTTCTCCGTCCTGAGGAGAACACAATATTATTAATTGTTTGATAAGTCTTTTTAAAATTTTTCATCCACCCAGCTTTATCCACAGTGATCGAGGGGCTTAATTTGAGTCATGTGAATTTTCAGACTTCCTGCACCAATGGAACATCATGCGTACTCGTTTAACTTCATACCATCCGCCAGGGAACGGGCAAATTGAACACATGGATGGCACAATATGGAAAACAATTTAGCTTCGTCTTCAACAATTAAATTTGAAATTATCTCTGTGGGAATCCCTGCTCAATATGGCACTTATGAACATTCGTTTATTGCCTTCTTGGACACTCGGTTATCAAACGTCCCTCGAACTTTTATTTGCAACTTGTCGGCGATCATCATTGGAAGAGAGGGACATCTTTGTATAAGCTCCGACTACACCTTTTGTGTTTCCCTCGTGACTGGCGACAGGACAAGAGGCACTTCTGAAAAACAACACGTCCAAGGGAATGTGGAAAAGTGATCATCCAAAAAGTAGTTTCTCCTTAGTAATTCAAGTGAAATTCTCAACCAGAAGAACAGGCACGGTTTCGGCTCGTCATTTATCAAGGGAAGTAGATGGCAATGAGAAAAAAATGATTGGAAACAGATAGTGCAATAAGAAGAGCAAGTGAATGAACCATTGGTTGAAAGTAATATCGACCTGCAACATGAGGAGCATGGTGGAAGGCCGCAATGCGAAAGACACGATCCAAAGTGAATGAAAGACTATGTGACTTTAAAAAAACTGTGGATGAATGTAGCATGTTTATTTTAAATTGTGCTTTGTTTGATCATTCATCTTGTGCGGTTGAGTGGATTGATTACTAACGTGTCAAGATCGGCTTCTTTATTACGTGTGTATGGGTATGTTGATTGGGGTGGGTGTATGACCTACGATAAAAATACGTTTTTCATGACTTTCATGTTGTTTGAAGGGTCAAACAGTTTCATGAGTGGTCCCATTAACCGACTTTTACTGGTCCTATTAAGCGGCTGCTTTAATATTCGAAACATAGGAAATGATTCGGTCCCACAGAATTTGGTCCTATTAAGCGGCTGGTCCTATTAACCAGTGGTCCTATTAAGCGGCTTTCACTGTATAATAAATTAAATGAATGGTAAACTTGTGGTAATAGTTTATGATAATTAATTATGATAATAGTTTATGATAATTATGATAATTAAGTTGAGGTGGGCTATGGGCCCCCAAACTAGCTTAGCGTCGTTCGGGGTTGATTTCTATATTGTTAGTGGATTGTTTGTATTCTCTTCGCTAATGAAGATATATGATCGGTTTGTTAAATACTTATTATAATTTAATAAATTAAATTGGTAAATAATAATGATTTTATATTAGTGAGCATTCTCATAAATAATAACTCAATAATCATTTAGGTCAACCTGTTGACGGCGAACAAAATTACGATAAAAAGAAAACAACAATGCCTCACATTTCAAAATGTTCAGTCTAAGTATTTAACAAACCGATCATATATCTTCATTAGCGAAGAGAATACAAACAATCCACTAACAATATAGAAATCAACCCCGAACGGCGCTAAGCTAGTTTGCGGGCCCATAGCCCACCTCAACTTAATGGAACCCGAAGTCCCTCCAAACCTGACACTACTCGTTAGATGTCAGGAGAGGGAGAGGCGTCGACCATCTAATAAATTAAATAATGTCAAAAGTGGTAGCGAGAAATATCGGGTCATGGTTGACCCTTGATAACCACTGGTGGCTCACGAGCGTTCAAAAATATTATAACTCAAAGGTGTTATGACATTTTTGGGGGCTCAGCTTGGAAAGCGGTTGCGTCACCCCAAACAAATCTAAAATCTCATAAGTAAATGGGATAAAGGTTGCGTCATCCTTAATTAAATCAAAATTGTGTAAATAAATGAGAAAGTAGTTGATAAATAAATCGAAGTTTCATAAATGTACAGTTCACAGTATAACAGTATTAAATCATGTAGTTTAATAAAATCTTTTAGTTATGGATAAAAAGGAGAGACCCGTGGCCATCGTAAAACCAATGGTACGAGATGAGGAAGTGGTTGCGATAGAGAGTAAAATACGGACAGTTGCAGTGATGATCAGACAGATATGAGAACTCCAAGTTTAAGTTGAAGAATTACAGTTCAGATGAGAAATACGTTGCGATGGATACGCGCTACTTTTCGACATCGGAGTTATGAACCATCAGATAAATTCAAGGAATTGCTACGAGAACTAAACCCGGAGAAAGACCGAAGAAGATATACAGGTGTACCTCGTATAACACGGTACTTGTAAAACACGTTTTCGATATTACACGGTTTTAAATTTGCAATCACTATAACTACGAATTTGATATTACACGGTTTTGATATAACACAATTTTAAAAAATTTAATTTCATTTTCGTTCATTAAGGGGGAAATCCAAACTGTATTTTTTAATTACATTCAATTAGGCGAATTTCCAACTTAATTGTTACAGTTAATCTCTAATTTTATTTTTGACAGTATGTGTTTGGTTCTTGGTACAGGTGTCCCTCGTATAACACGGTATAGGTTTTTAAATGCTTAATAAATTTAATGAGGTATTGTTATAAAATCAATTATAACATTATTTATCATTAATAACAAAATTAATTAATAATTTATATGAGGGGTTAATTTAAATTTACATCTCGCCAGAATAATTTATTATTTTTTTTAATTTAAAGTTAAAAATATTTTTATGTTAATATGCGTATTAAATATTTAAAAAAAATTAAAAATGATATTGTAGTGACACAAATTTTTTATCAGTATTTATAAATATTAAATATATATACATAAAATCCTATATTTCTTATTTATAAATTTATGATGGCAAGTCTAAATTCGAACTACCGATAAACAATACAAAAATACCAATGTTATTTTAAATTAATTTAAAATAACCGAACTTAACAATCATTCCAACAAAACTGAAAGAATATGATAATAATCCTCAATCAATGAACCAGTCTGAAAAAAATTATTTTTCTAAAAAAAATAATGTCCCGTCGTCAAACTAAAAACAATTTGCGATTCTCTAATTTTCCAATACTTAATTATTTGAATTTCAGAATTATTTGAATATCAAAATTACAAATTTGTTTGAATAGTGTACATAAATAAATACATTTATTTGGAATTGGATTATTTCGACTTATTATACTGCATGTTTTTATTTTTAAAAGTCAAAAGTGATTCTAAGTGTAATGAATTTTATGTGTTTAAATCTTCTCTGGATGAAGAACTTGAACAAGTGTTCAGTTCGGCAGTGGCAAAGAAATTGGAATCGGAAAATTTGATCGACCGATTGAATAACACAATGATGAATATTGTTCACAATAATAAAATATATTATGCTTTTGTTGATATAAGACATATTTCAAATGAAATATTGATTGTAGTTCTACTGGATGACAGTGCGTCCTATTTGGAGTTATTTCAGAATGAAGTAAAGTTATATTTAAATAATAAGCCAAAAGAAGACTTGTATACATTAAATCTTGATTGGAAATATACTTGCGTTATGTATCTTCCACAATTAATTTATCGTTATAAATTAATTTTACCGGAAATAATTTATGCTGCAGTTCAAGGGTATCCGTTTGAATTTAATGGAATTTTAGATAAAGATATTCAAGATCTGAATAGATTTATTTGCTGTCTCTGTATTCTTGATTCGAAAGATAAACAGAAATCTGATATAACTGAAATGTAGATACAAGAAAATGATTCTTTATGTTGCAGTATCAAAGATTCGAGTTCGATTCTCGACAGAATAATTGCCACCAAATCCGATGATTTCCGATTGAAATATTCGACTAAACGGATGCCCGTTTCGATTCTATCCAATAAAAATGACGACGATCGCCGCCACCAGATGCCGAAATCACCGATCCTCGTGTTTGTGGTCGTGCGGGCGAAGTCGGCCGCTCTGATCGGGATTTTACCATGCGGCAGTCGATCTCGGCCGACCATAAAAGATATAATAAAATAACTATTAAAAAAATCAAATACGTACTTAAAAATAAAATATGTTTTTAATGTGTTTTTTAAAAATATTTCAAAAATTAAAAATGATATAATAAAAGAAGATCTAAAAAAATTAATATCTATTTAAAAATAAAAAATATCTTTTTAATGTGTCTATTAAATATCTTAAAATTAAAAATGATAAGAAAACCATTAAATATTAAATATTTGTTTTATAAATAAAAAATATTTTTACAGCCATAACAATTTATATATTTTAATAGAAATTATGAAACAATTTTAAATAAATTTGAAAATAAATTTTTAGTTTTAATGGGAAAATTATATAATAAATTTGCAAAATTTATTTTTATAAAAAAAATTATATTATTAGAAAATTTTTATTTGAAAACATGTTTCGCCACTTTTGTAGCATCTTCAGTTCTGTATTTAATTAGAAAGTTATTGTTTATATAGAAAGATGACCATTACGCCACAGTGTGTTACGTCAAAATACTCTAATATGATTGGACGAATCACTTTGCACATTTAGACTAGGTTTAAGAAACTTTATCAAGAGTGCTTCAGTAATTTGTCCTTTCATAATTGTGATCTAAGTTACTAATCAAAACCCGAAAATCATTATCAAATACCCTCCTTTGAGTTACATGACATTTCACTATGTGGTCAAAAATTGAGCTTTTTCTACTTGATTGGGTATGTTCTGCAATTCTAGTACGGAGGTGACGATTTGTCTCTAATGTACAAGGATTCACACTTGTGACATTTATATTGGTAAACTAAATTTGTTTTCATACCCAATTGTGTTTTAGATTTATTTGAGAAGTAATTAGAAATTTTTTAGTTAGGAACAATACTTTAATTGTAACACCTACTGGGGCCTGTTTTTCTAAAATTCATATTAAATTATATTAGAAAATTATATAATAAATTTACAAAATTTTAAGTAAATTTTGAAATAAATTTTTAGTTAAAATGTGAAGATTATTTAATAAATTTGCAAAATTTTAGAAATTGAATCGAAAAATGTAATAGATTAATTCGTGGCAAGAAAATTAAATTAACAGAAAAAATTGTTTAAATGTGTGTTTGATTGAAAAATGAGGAGGGTGACCAGACCGACATCGGCCGTGTCCTTTCAATGATGATCAATCAACTATTTTCAACTCCATAGAGCAATGATTATATATATCAATTCAATTTAAATAAAGAAGCAAATCAAGGAAGTCCTTCGATTGACTTTGTCAATTCTCCACTTTCGAATTATCGGTGAAGGGCTTTCGACTGGAGGTTTGCGTAAACTGAGCATTAGAGCTGAGTGATTTGGATAGACTGTGCATCGTGTACAAATGGAAAATCCTGTTATTTCATTGTGTTGAAATCACTGACGATGAAGTTTAAATTTTGTGTAAATTATCAGATTTAGTATTTGCTTTCCCCTTTGATAGTGTTAAATTCTCGTTAATTCTGAATATTTTGATCAAAAATAGCTTTGGAGATTGATATGATGTAATTATTAAGATATTTTATATTTTAATTAAATTATTTAGATCTGGTTTGATAAATAAGTTTTTTATGTGAAGGAAAATTAAATGATTTATGTAAAAATTATAAGTTTTTTTTATGGAAAAATTTATGAATGTTTTGATGTAAGAAAATTAATTATTATCACAAAGTATTGATTAAATGTAAATATGGTAAAAACATTATGATACAATAGAATCGATTTGTTTAAATCAAAAAATTTAATTAATAAAAATTTTGCGGAGATTTGTGTTTTTGTTTACCGCACGTAATTTGAAAATATTTTATTTACAAAAATCGGCATTGAAAACTTAAGAGATCGAATCGCTCGTTTAAATTATTGAATATCAAGCTGAAAATTAGATTAAAAAAAAAGGAAACTCATTTGTATTAATAACGATTTGTTGATTGTTAAATTATTGGAAATTTGTATTGGAAATTCAAAATCGGAGTGGATAAAAAATTTCCGAAAATCAAAAAATTAAAAGCTCAAATGAAAGATGCTTTTAGAGGGTAAAAATGATCGGCTAACAACAATGATGAGACCATCGGACGACAAACGTTGGGGCTCACCTGACGCCGGTGAGATAGTGAATTTAAGCCCCCGCTCTCCGGAGTCCACCACCCATCACCAACGCGCCGCGGCCACCATGCTGCGCCAGTGTGAATTTTTGTTATAGTAATAAATTTTGGTGTTACAAAAATGAATCCTGATATTGAGGTTGCAACCATTTCTCACAATTGAAAAATAAATATTTGTGTTCTGTACCACAACAATTATGTATAACATAAAAAATATATGTAAAAAATTTTTTGGTGGGCTGTTTGATTGTTATTAAGAACACCAACATGGCTTTTCAAACTTTTATTTTCATTACAATCAGAATTGTCTTTTGGACAACTCTCAGCGAAACTCTCGTCATTCGACATCGTTCTAAATTG
>MQRK01166450.1:0-24047 GCA_001938485.1 Girardia tigrina | reverse complement strand
ATCAAAAGATAAAAGATTATTGATTGAGAATTATTGATTAAAGATTATTGATTAAAGAATAAAGAAAAGAGATTTACGATTAAAGATAGAGATTTAAGATTTGTGTTTTAAAAAGTGAAAAATTGAATTAAAGATAATTTTTAATAATTAAAACCCCAAAACTGATTTTAAATTAAATTTTATCAAATAATATAATACTAATCTATGAAATTAATGAAAAAATTTTTTAATTTCTAAAATCGCATTTTAATAAATAGCTTATCAGTATTTATAATTCCATATTTTTATGTATAAGAAATTTGGTCGAAAGAAAAGAAAAAGTTTCTCCAGGAAAATTGTTTAAATAATTGTTATTTGTGTTATTAATAAATTTTTTGTGTTAATGAATTCTAATATTGATCAAGAACCGAACAATTTGTATCTCCCGCGACCCAAACTCCGCCTCCCAATGCCAGCGCGCCGCAGTCACAAAACCACTGCGCCCGATCTCGCACCACATGTTCAGTGTTGAGGTTTGATAGGATTTTTTTAGGTTTTTTTGAAGAATTTGAACAAGAGTTTGAAATAAAAAGGTGCAAATCCTGTGGTAAATCACGGCAGGAAAATGGATTTAGGTTTTTTTGAAGAATTTGAACAAGAGTTGGAAATAAAAAGGTGCAAATCCTGTGGTAAATCACGGCAGGAAAATGAAGCATTTGGCTGTGGATTGACAAAAGAAACATTCTTAATTTTATGATTAATCGTTGAAACAAAAGTATTATTATTATTAAAATTTTGTTTAACTGATGATTTTAAAATTGAGGAAATGCCTAAACTGGAGAAAGTTTCGGATTTTTGTTGGGTTTCTGCTGTAAGATGTTTCCTTTTACAATAAATTAAGATACCAAAGTGATAAAAGAAATCTGCTCCTAGAATGGAGAACTGTACATCGGCCACTATGAAAGACCTTGTAAACGTGTGTTTAAAATCTGTTAAATTGAAATACAATAGAAATGAACCGGTGTTTGGAATAGGTAAGCCATTGGTGGCCTTCAACATTGTTAAATTGTGGACAATAATTTTATGTTTATAATTGAGAGGTTACAAAGATACAGCTGAACCAGAATCTACCAAAAAAATATTAATATGTATGCAAAATGGTAGGTTGTAGCTTTGATAAAAAAATATTTGGTGAATCAAGGTCGATATTGGATATTGTTATCGGTTGCAAAAAGGAAACACCCGTGCCCTCGGCAACCGATGACCGTATCGGGCGTATTAGTTTAAAGTATTATGTGATTTATTATTGTTATCAGGGGTAGAATTTGATTTCCAGGTACATGGTGGAATACAGCGGTGAGCGTTGTACTTAAACTGGGCGTGGTACACACAAGTCGACAAATTAAATTGTTTTTCGTCAAAAAATTTATTAATTTTTATTTTAAAAAATTATTTTTATTACATCAAAATCAAAAATTCACCATTTTTTTATATTAGCTCAATCAAACAAACATACCTTTTAATTACAAATAGAAAAATAACATGAAAATTAAAATTTACTTTTGCAATAAAAATATATCACTGAACTTTTACATACAAATTGCGAAATTATACAATGAGAATGATTAACATAACATTAATTAACATATAACAAAATTCAACATACCAATTGAAATTTAAATAAAAATTTAATTAACTAACACAACAGTTTTTTTCGAGAAAAAATATTCTAGAGTTTTCCGCCGTTTTGATTGGCCAGTTATTTTTAGAGAATTTATATGCTGAAATCGATTGTTTTAATCGATTATTTGATAAAAATCGGTGTGAAATTTTATAAATTGGAGTCGCTATTTGGATAACCATGTTATAAAAATTAATTTTTGTCAACGATTTTGTGTTCGATTAATTCGAAATTTGAATCGAAAATGAAAACAAAACTTTGTTGCTATTGGTTGTTGATGATTGACGCTTTTTTAACGGAGCTGGAGGCTCTCGTGAAGATCAACACGGATCTGGTGGTCGAGAGTGCCGGACGAGCTCCTCGTTTACTTCGATGCAGACATAAAATCCGACGAGTTTCACGAAGTGATCATCAAAAAGAACGAGACCAAGTCATTCCAGATTTGACATTTTCCTCCGATCACAGTGCAATTGACATTTGTGGCGATTTCGATTGCGGTCATGGTAGATATAATGTGTTGCTGGTTGTCAAGCAAATTAAAACAAAACTGATTGAATAATTTCAAACAAAATTATTGAATTGTTCGATCGACATTGACGGAGTGTTTTGGAGTTGCTATGAGATAATGAAGAATGAGTGCTTGTCGCTGATGTTTGAAACGGAGGGCGAAGCTGGAGCGGCGAGCCGCAGAAATCTGGCGATCGAGATGAGCGAGTTAGGGAGTGAGGGTGATGGTAGTTACTTAGTCGAGATGCTGAGGGATTTCGAAAGGCAGATCAATGAAATTAATTCAAAATTAGATCAATGGAAAATAAAATCAAAAATGGAGTGTTTTTTAAACCAAATTAATATTAGTCAAGTCGCACAAATAATGACTAAGTTAAAAAAGGATTTACATAGAATTACGGAAAATTATTTACTTAAAAATAAAAAAATGACATGAAAAGGTCTTAAAAGATTTAATTAAGAAAAGAGACGATATTTTTATCTCAAAGTTTGATAAAGGCAAAGGAGTATAAACAGAATAAATCTGAATAAATAGACAAAATGGTGCAAATAATTACACCTGATAAATTTTCTGAGATTAAATTGAGATAAAATAATAAACCGATACCCATTAAAGATGATAAAAATAAATTTTTGAATATAGATTTTTGAGAAGTTTTTTCTTGTTAATTTTTTAAATTAAATTAAATAAAAAAAGCCTTAAATTGAGTTATATTGCGTAACAGTCTACCGCTATATAAAAAGGACTTAAATCTGAAATTTCAATTAGTCAACTGAAGATGCCAATATGGCGAAACTAGTTTTGATAAATAAATTTTTGGAAAAATAGCTATTTCTTGTGTTATATATATAGTTTTTAAATAATGTATTTTCTTTTGAATAAAAAATTCTTAAGCCAATCAAAGTTTATTAATTTCGACGGTTTAACCGTCATCGTTAAAACAAATGATTTTTCAAACTAAATTTACTTATATATTGCAGTTAATGTTATGCAATCAATACGTATTCAGTACATCATTTAAAACCACTCAACAAAGTTGTAGAGAATGCAGTTTGAACGTTAATTTTAGGATCCAAAGATCTTATATATAACGCTTCACATTTCACTCTCTCACAATAATTTTTAAATTAAGTGCACAGAATTTTAAAGTTTTGTGAATTTATATCTCCTTTACAATGTCTTTTATGTCCTGCAATGTTACTTTCACCTTCATTGCGACTGTGTTCCTGAATTCTCTTACACAGATGACATGAAGTCTCTCCAATGTATAAACATAATAAACCATCTTCAATTACCATTTGATCCAAACGACCAAAACGGATTTTGTTGCGCATCCAGTGTTGGTAGTTCCTTCAATTTTAACGATATCTTTATCCGTTTTCTGTATTTTTGAAATATCTAGAACATCTGCAACATTTAGTGCATTTAAATACCTAACTTTGCTTTTGATAGCCTTTGCTCTTATGTGCTTTGTAAGACACTGTGCACATAGTGATTCTGCTATTCTTAAATTCCATCTTCATTTGAATGATGTGATCTCTTCCTGAATAACAATTCAAAATTAAAAGAGGATAAATCTTCCAATCAAGTCTGAAATTGGGGACTCACAGGTTTACTTGCCACATTCATAAAAACAAGTACATTCATAATGATCAGTACGAACTATGAATTCCATACCGTATAAATAATGTTTGAAGTGCAATATAAAATCTCTAAGTGCCAAGAGTTCTTTTCTTGTCAAACAATAGCCTTTTTCATGATCACTCAGAGTTCAAGATCCGTACGCAATAACTTGTTCTGAACCATCCTTCATATTTGACTTAATACACCTTCAATTGTTGAAAAATTTGCATCTGTATCCAGAATCATTTCACGATCAATATCTGGAAAACATAATGCTGAAGTTGTCGAAAGCCGTTGTTTAAGTTCTTTGAAACTGGTTTTGCATTCATCTGACCAATAATATTTATCCTTTGAGGAGCAAGCCGCATATAACGGAGCTGCAATCTGAGCCAATTTCTTTATAAACCACCTTTAATAGTTGCACAAACCGAGAAACTATGATAATTGAATTACACCAGTGGTGGATTTAGATTTTGGTGTGTGGAGGGGCGAAAAAACTTTCAGGGGGCGCTAAAAAGGATAAAGGTAGTACTAGCCCTACTAATTTTAATATTGAGTAAATACTATAATATACACGATTTTTACGCTCCCGCTATCTTGTTCCAGCGGTAGGCAGTGTTTTCGAATTGTCCGACTGAAGGGAGCATCTGGGCCCATAGAGACGATCCCTCACACAATCGATGGCAGAATCGATCGTCTTGATTGAATTTTGACAACAGCGTATCGGATTCACAATTCGAATCTGTCAAAATCTCATTCAATACACTGCCATATATTTCGATTAACACCGATTCAGCTGTTTCGTTGAAAATTTTCACTTTCTCTGTGATTTCAGAGTTTCTCGGGCTGTTTTTAGGAGATTGTTTATCCTCCGAAAACTTGCAATCATTCATCTCAAAGATTTTCAAAAAGTAATTCACATAGCCGCTTAAAGAAAACGTTTTTGAATTTTCACTAATATCCATAGAAACTTCATCAATCGTCTTTTTATTCAATAATTTATTCGTCAAATAACGCGAGAATAATCGGTTGACTCTGGCTGAATTACGAACATTATTTTCTGAATTGATTTCTAGATAATTCTGATTATCAAATATTGAATCGTTATTAAATTTATCATTATCGGTTTTGAGATCTTTAAAATAATTCTCGATTGCATTTGAGCACTCAAATTCCGGTAAGGATTCAAAATTTGTAAAGTTATCCAAAACAGAACGTTCAGCTACATAATCCGCATTGTTCTTTACATTGATCATTTTTAACAATTAATATATTTAAAATGACACTATTTGATGGTGGTATTTTTAAATAAAAATATAAATTTATCGATTAACTCAGAGATTCCCAAAGTTTATTGATATCATAATAATACACGAAATCCAAAAACTAAAAACTAATCGTTGACATGCAACATTCCATTTAAACAAACTCAAAAAAAATTAAAAATTCTGGCATTTTCCAGAATTCACAAAAACTCAAATTAAAACTAAATTACAAAATTTGATATATATATACACATATATATATACATATATAATTTTTCTTTCTACCTTTAATTTTTTTTTAAATTTTAATAAAAATTAAATATATATATTTTTTCCTTTATCAATTCTTAACAGACAGCACCAAAAAATAAATAACTATTAAAAATAATGAAGTTTTGTTACCGACTTTTAATAATATTTGTTAGGAAGTACCTCAATCTGTGTGGTTATAACGGGAGGAGTTCGCCCAGATTTTTGAACAGTCGTCGGCTGTTTGAACACATTCACGCTCACGGAGACTAGTGCATCTGCCTTCATTGGCGTCTGGATCTTTTTAGCCAGCAAGATCTCATTTCCTTTCAAATGGAGAAACAACCGCAGTGAATTCGGATTGATGGCCTTGTTCTTGGTGATCATGAATTTCATCAATGTATTCTTTTCGAGAACGAACTCCTCGGTGTCTAGTAATTCTTTGCGCGCGTTCTGCAATTGCTGACTCGACACGTTGTCCTCGTTTACGATAGAAAGTTTCTCGTATGTTGCGAATTTCGTTTTTAGACTTTCCGGATAATTGTTTTTCTTTTGGACGACCATATTTGATGATGGCATTTGTATTTCAGGTAAAATTTAAAAATTATTTAATTTGGTATATCGCTCAGTTGAAATAAAAATTAATTTTTGACGATGAAGAACCGAATTCAAAATAATCGCTTTATTCTAATACAGTAGACAAAATGACGACACATGCCGACGTCATATTAAGATTAATTCCCACCACAATTAAATCGAGATTTTCTTCCAAAAATACGGTAATGTTCGTTGAACGACTTCTTCTTCTGACAGTCCGTTGTAACGATCGATATGACCTCGTTATTTCTTAATCAACGTCGCTTTGGGCTTGAGATTCGATGAGAGAATTAGTGATTCTGCTCGAGGAAGTTTTTAGTCGTATTGCAAGTGCAGGTCTTAAAATCAATCCACAGAAGTGCCGTTTGAAGGAGTTTGAAGTTAGATTTTTAGGACATGTTGTAAGTAGCAAAGAAATAGAAACATGTTAGGATAAAATCAAATCTATTAATGAAGCACCGGTTCCAAAATGTGCAACTCAACTGCGTTCTTTCTTGGGTCTTGTCAATTACTACCGGCGATTTATCAGAGATTTTGCTAAAATACCAAAGCCTTTATATGCGGTCAGTGCCGCTAAAGAGAACTTTTATTGGTCACAAGAGTGTGCAGACAGTTTTGATGAACTTAAAAAGTGTCTTTCTACAAGTCCGGTATTATGCTTCCCTAATATTAACCAAAAAATGGTGCTAGATACAGATGCTAGTTTTTCTGCTATTGGAGGGGTATTAAGTCAAATTCAAGAAGATAGATCGGAACGCGTGATAACTTACGGATCGAGAACCCTGAGTGAGCACGAAAAGGGCTACTGTGTTACCAGAAAAGAATTGCTAGCATTAAGAGATTACATGCTGCATTTCAAGCATTATTTATATGGAAAAAAAGTTCTTGGCTCGTACCGATCATAAAGTACTTTTATTTATGTCCCAGACAAGCAAACCACTCAGTTCTCAATTTCAGGCATGGATTGAAGATCTGTCTGGTTTTCAATATGACTTGCAGTACAGGAAAGGATCAGAACATTCAAATGCAGATGGGATCTCAAGATTGTCAGAAGCATTGTGTGCTCAATGTATGACGAAACATGTCGGAGATAAAACAAGTAAGAGTAAAGTAAAGTATTTAAACACTTGTAGCACGATGGATCTCCACAATATCAAAGACATCCAACGAGAAGATAAAAATATTCTTGAAATTATTATTTCATTAGAACTTAATGAACCACCTTCAATAGATCAGTCACAAGGTCACTTGTGGGAACACATTAATCACTTGATATTAGAAGATGAATTGTTGTGCTATCGGGATGGACATATAAAACGCGTTGTTGCTCCAGAAGCTGCTCAACGTCGATTAATTCAGTACATTCATCAAGATTTATGTCACATAGGATATAAGCAGTTGTATGAATATATGTGGGATATTTATTTCTGGTCACAAATATGACAGACAATTGAGAATGTTTCTAGAGAATGTGTTATTTGTGCAAAAGGGAAGGTACTAACAACACCATCTAAGGAGACATTTTTACCTCGAGATGATAAAACATTATTTGAAGAAGTTGTAATGGTATTGCACATTTTTTACCTTTTAAAACTGGAAAGAAATATATACTTGTGATAGTTGATAGATTTAGCAAGGTCGTTGTATTGGTACTACTTCGTAATCAAGATGAAAACACATTGATTGTTGCTATTAAAGATAGATGGATTTATCGATTCGGGAAACCCAGATCATTTTTATCAGACAGGGGAAAAACTTTTGAAGGCAACAAGTTGCAAGAGATGTGTAAAACCTCCAATATAACTCAAGAATTTTCGGCTCCGCACCAACACCAATCCAATGGATTAGCAGAGTGCACGATTCGTTCATTGCGTGATATGGTAGTTACTTCTAGTGCATCTCAAAATGATTCTCTAGATTGGGAAGAACTACTTCCAAAAATTGAATTTCTTCTGAATACAACTTGGCAAAGCTCTATCGGATGTACTCCATTTGAGGTTTTATTTAGACAGAATCTGAATTTATATGGCACATTCAATAGATAACTCCATATACAATCAAATCCGATGACAGTTGCTTATCGATTACAAATGCAAGATGATGAAAAACGAGGACATCGGATTTTTCAGGTGGGGGAGGAAGTGTTAGTAAAGATAGAACCTCGCAAATTGAGGAAAGAAGGATTCAGACATGAAGGGCCATATAAAATTGTAAAATTCCTCACTCCTCATCAAGTGGTTCTGAAGTATCCCAGATCCTTGAAACCGCGCCGCATTGAATGGTTGAAAAATTATACAAGACCTTCAAATTAAAGAGGCGGAAGTTGGATAATTGAATTTTATTTTAATATTCAATTATTGTTGTTGTTTTAATATTTGATTAATTGTGTTGGAATTTAAATATATTTATTCTTGATGGATTTTGATTGTGTTCTTACTGTAGCCAATTGCAGCAAGAAATAAAATATGTATTCGTTTGTCACCAACTACTCTAGATAAAATGTTTTGTGAAGTCTTTCATGGGCCTACCATCATTTACAGAAGACTAATAATTTGTTGTTCAATAAAGATTAATTTACATTCGGGTTAATTCGAGTTATTATAAAATACAGTCGGGTTTTGTCAGGTTGGTTTCGGGTTTAACGCATGAAAATTCAGGTCGGGTTCAAAGACTTTTAAGGATGAACACCCATCTCTATTATCAAAAAGAACCTGATGACATTTTTGGTTGCAAAATCATTTCTCCGTTATAATAGCTGCAGAATTAGTATTAATTTTAGTCTGAAGATAGCGGTCAATCCACTGAAATTAATAACGTAAATACAATTTTAAAATGATGTCCATGTTTATATTTTCCTTAAAATTGTAACAAATATTATTTAATAATTTTGGTAACAAATTAAATAAATAAATTTATCAATGCTGAAAATATTTTTTAATATTACTAAATTTTTAAAAGAAATCATCATTTTTATTGAAGTTGTAATTATTATTATTCAATACCATTTTTTTGTAAAAAAATTTTTTTTCAGAATTATCTTTTAAAATATGTGAGGAATTATTTTTCATGAAAATGAAGTACTAGTAAAATTTAACGATGAAAATTATGAACATTGCGTTATACAAAAATTCAAAGTATAAATAAGTTGAAAATCGCTTTAAATTAAAGATAGAAATTTACGTGTCTGAGATTAATTAAAAAAACGTTATCATTCATTTACATTATAACAATTATTATTCAATAACAAATTTTTAGTTGTTTACAATTTTTTTACTGAAAATTAAGTTTTTTTAAGGAAATTAATTGTTTGGTAAATTTTAATACAACTATGATTCAATATTTTTTATTTCGCAAACAAAAATTTACGAAAAACATTCCGTAAAATTTCTGTAACTCAATTTTCCATTAAAATTCTATAACGCTATTTTCCATAAAACTTCTATAAAATTCAATTTCTCTACAAATCAATTCGATTAATATAAATTAAAAAATCGATTTTTGTTTATCGGAACTATCTATTTATCAAATCGTAAATTAGAAATCAGTGTCAAAAAGAAACACAACTTTTTTATGTGGGAATTGGCGTGATTGACACAAATAACAACGAAAATAAAAAAACGACAACAATTCTCAGGTTAATACAATCTCTAATAATTATTTTTTCAATGAATAATTAACGATTGATTTTTTTCAAATTCAAATATTAATTAATAATCAAATTAGAATATTTTTTTAATGATTAATAATCATAATTATTAAATTAGATAATGGTGGATGAGCAATTTCCGAATATCGAATCGTCACAACGATCAAACATTAATTCCAACATGAGCAATAGTAGTATTAGTAATAATAACAATAACAACTCGGTCAATTGCATCGACACCGAAATGGACTTCAACGATCCATTAGCGCAGGCAAACGATTATCTTAAAACCGACAACGGTCTCAACAGCATGTCCTATGAGGCGTCCACTTCGTCTCCTGAATCGACGAGTGAAAACGCATTCCATTTCAATGGGAAATACAACTCGACAGCCGACGATAAAAACGGGGAAAAGAAAGTCCACTGGAACCCGAGTCAAGTGCATGCTCTGCTCGACTGTATTGAGAAGCGGATGAGTGATTTCCGGCGCAAATCCGTCCACAAGTCCGTGTGGTTGGCCATCGGGAAGGAAATGTCGGATCACGGCGAGTTCTCGGTCGAGCATTGCTACAACAAATGGAAGAACTTACGACGCGACATCCGTCTTTTCAGTAACACGAATTCCATGCAGAAATTGTCGATCAGGAACACGTATATCATGGAGCGGGTTCAGAAAATGGTCAATGAAATCGGCTACGAGGGATCATCGAGAAAATCGAGTTCGCCAATTTCACCTAATTTCGATTTGATTCAAACTAACGAAAACAATCCGACACAAATTGCCACAAAAGAGTTCAATTGGACTGGTAATAATTACGCGAATTACGAGCAAGACACTCGTCTGAAAATCGATGGAAATTTGTGCAATTATCAGATCAAATCGGAAAAAGTTATCCATAATAACAATAATCATATTAATAATAATCATAATCCAAATCAAAAACCGGCGATTTTAACCGACCAAAATCATTTCCATAAACCGTTGATTAATAATAATGAGAATATTGGAAATTCTGTGATCGAAGACAGTATTATCTCGCTGTTGTCGGATCCCGCTGTGTCTCAGGCGATTTTGATGAATCCGAAATTGTTGGAGGAAATTGTACCGGGTTTGGATTTGTCGACGTTGATGAAAAAGTTTTCCGATGCTCATCCCGAGTTGGTGCACGTGCCGACAGTGATTGTCAATAATTCTCACGCCATTGATAATGGGATTGTCGGTAATCAATTCCCGATGAATGGAAATGTGTCCATTGGAATCCCGTTATCGAATAACTCAATTATTAATAGCCATAACAATATTAACAACAATAACAATCCCAATCATCATCATCATCATCATAAAAAGACTCAAATCAATACTGTTAATTCTGTCTCATCACATTTATCTCAAAACAACAATAACGACATGAATAACAGTTGGCCACATCAGTTGTATGAGTTGCTGCACAGCTTTCGTGATGAAGAGAACCGGCAAATGGCCAGATTAGATCAAATTGTTGGTTATGTCCAAGTTATGCAAGAGTCGACAAAACGGCGCTTAAATACAATCAACCAATTGATATCTCTCGCTGGGCTTTTAATTCCTCAAAAGTAATTTTTTTTAATTTTTGTTAAAAAATTTTATAATTTTATTGTAGGATTTTATAAATATTTAAATATACATATATTCAAAAAATAATTTAGTTAAATCTTGTTTTAGAAAATGATCGTTACACATGTTTTGATATTTCATAGATCGGCTGTTATATTTTTTACGATTTTTTTTTATTTTCTAACTCGAGCTTTAATTAAATATTTCTACAAAAATATCAAATTCGCATTTACGAAGTATATATATATACAGTAGTGGCCACAAGCCACTATCGACTCCAAGTGATGACAAACTCATCAGAAGTCTCAAATAAGGACATTCCTTCAGTAAGGACTCTTCAATGTGATCCATGGGTCATCCATTGGAGTCTTTTCCGAGGACGGCCAGAACGATGTCGATCGTAAACAGAACCCGTTTCAACATATCTCTTGAGAATATAAGACAGACTTGCAATGAATGCTCAAACGTAAACCAATAGCTTTATGTGTATATCCTTCTTTCAAGATAAGCACCTAGGCACGCTTCTCAATTGAAATTGGTGTAGAGCTACTCATTATCTAAAAATAGAAGATATTTTGAACTATTTAATAATGCATTAAATTAATAAATACTAATGTTTCTTAACAATTTTAACTTACATATGATAGAAACAGTTGTAAGGTATTAAAAACAATGCCAGTAATGCAATTAAAGTGATAAAAGAAAGAAACATAAAAGGTAGTTAATGAAAATTAATTTTTTCACACATTTTAAGGAAGGGATAAAGACTTTTGGCTACTACTGTATATATGTATATGTATGTATAAAATGTGATGTATAAAATAACGACACATTCAATGGTAATATTTTATTAAAAAACATTTTACTTAAAGTTCGTTTCAAAATTTTTTTATTTGATTTAATTACTAGTAAGATTAACACTCAACTGCGGTCGCAATTTAGTATCTTTTTAGTACTAATTTAAATTATGTAATTTTTTATTTGTTATAAAATTGTAAGGAAGAAAGTCTAATTTCGATATATTTTTTTATAAATTTTAAAAATTCGTTAGTGTGTTTTGTGACTGAGGAATATTTTAGATTTGGTATTTGAAAATGTGTTTCACCACCAAGATAGAAAATCGGTATTTTAAATGTTCCTAATGAGTAATTATTCGAGCATGATCCACATTTTTAATCGCAACATAATATATTAAAAAATTAAAAAGAAATTATTAATTTTGCTAAAGTAAAAAAGCTTAAACTAAATTTTAAATAAATATTTAATATAATAATATTTAAATAAAAAATTTCTTTCATAAAAATAAAAAAAATAATTTGAAGTACAATTTAAGATGAAATTATTAAATCGGTCAAATTAAAGTCTTTAAAATGATATCATTAAAAATAATTTAATGGTGTACAATGGAAATCTTTGTTCAAGTAATTATTTTAAAACTATTCCATCAAAAATATCATCAATTTTGTTCAATTCCAAGTTGTCCTAGTGACAAATACAAATATTGAAAAACATTTTTTATTGAAATTTATTTTACATGGACTGCACTCAGATCAACGGGAAGCTTACTGCTGCTCTGTGAAATTGAATAACCTTCCATTGGTGATTATTTTGTTGTTAAAAACACCATGAATTTGGATTTATTCAAGATTTGTTTGTAAACATTCCGGTGGATTATTGTTGATCTCATAATAATCGCTTTTTCAATTCAAAAAAAAATTAATAAATCAAAACATATTTTCCATTTGCTAAATTTTTTGATCGTCGCAGTTATTTTAAAAATTTTTGAAGAGAGATGGATTATTCAAAACAAAAAATATTATTTATTTTACCACGTTTTTCTTAGCTTGGTTTCTTGTCTGTCTGTTTGTCTTTCTGTCTGTGTCGAACAAATCTTGCGATTGATTTTTCGACCACTTTCAGTCATCCAATTGAGCTGAATTTTTTTATACAGGCTTGCTTCCGATGACAATACAATATTTTAAAACATTTACGGCTCTACATAAACCGCATATGCTATAATTTAACTTTATGAAAATTTTAACTTTATGAAAAAAAATTATTTTGAAATAAAACTTGCTTTTATTAAAATAAAACTTTGTTATTTTGGTTTTATTATCATTTCTGTTATTCGAAATCAATCGAAAGATTTGAATTCCTAAATGATAACTAAAAATAGTTAAATAATATTATTAATAAAAATTTTTTTTATAAAATCAACCACGTTTTTCAAGCATTACCAATACACTAAAAAGAGGAAAATAGTTTTTTTTCTAGACATGTGCGAAATTTTATACCTAACCAAAAACGTGGGGCATAGAAATGATCGGATTGTTACTAAAAAGCAGTAAAGAGGAAATAGCAGTTACTAATAGCAGTAATTCAGAAATCCGCCCCACGTTTTTGGTTAGGTATAAAATTTCGCACATGCCTAGAAAAAAAATTATTTTCCTCTTTTTAGTGCATTGGTAATGCTTGAAAAACGTGGTTGTTTTT
This sequence comes from Girardia tigrina, assembly GCA_001938485.1. Classification (NCBI taxonomy): domain Eukaryota; kingdom Metazoa; phylum Platyhelminthes; order Tricladida; family Dugesiidae; genus Girardia; species Girardia tigrina. The sequence continues at coordinate 10,412 of MQRK01166450.1, read as the reverse complement.
ATAAAAAAAATTTTTTATTAATAATATTATTTAATGAATTTTTAGATGAAAGAGAAAGCTGAAATAAAGTTTTTGAAGGAAATTTTATCCGTACCTGTCTTACAAATTCTATAGGGGCGATTTAGTTGAATTAAAATGTATACTGCGAAGATAACTTTTAGGTGATTAAATACCAACTCATTTGATATAGAAGCAATCTTAATCTTAAACAAGTCTTTCAAAATTCGAATGAAATTAAACATGAGGGGAAAACGTTATTTTAAGTGACTCTAAAATAATGTGTTATACTTATTAAAACGGTTATTTTTCCTGATGGTAATTATGATAATAGCATCGGTTACGATCACCAATGTCCTAAACATTACTAATAAATAAAAATCAATGATTTAATTTATTGCAATTGGTAATTTTAGTTGTATAAATACAGTGCTAGATTATAAATATTCATAACGAATAAAGGCCGAGTGAATCAGCAACAATGACTAATAGGGATTAAATGACAATGATTATATTTGTACAATTAACTGATCCCACTATATATAACACTAATTATCTCAGTTGGATTTTAATAAACTTCTTAACTTTATTTTTAATCAAAACTGAGTTTGTTTTTGTCACATAATTATTTTTAATCTTGTAAATTGACGTATTTCTAAGTTTAACAGTTAACAATTTAAGTGCTTTATGTGAAAATAAATAAAACATCGAGTAGGTCGGCTTAAAATTGCAGATAATTGTTCACTTTAGTGTATATTTTGCTTCAGTTAATATGATTAGAATATTTATTCTCTTTTGTTTAATTTGTCGGGTTTTGATTGTGAAATGTTAGGCTGTCAAGTATGAAATTTGTAGAACTAAAGTCAAAGTTTATTGATCATTTACCAATTCAAATATTTGTCATTCATCCAAGTATGTACCATATTATCGATACATTTTTGCCATTTGAGGAGTAACTTGTTGAGATCACTTGAATAAAAATTTGGTGGACATGAATCTATAAATTTCTGGAAAGTCATTTTTACGGCATATTAGGAATCGAATTTTTCCCTATCATAAAGTTGTTCAAATTGGGACTAGGTTTTGGTTAGTATGGATGGTGACACAGAAGTTCAATCTCAAGTTCCTGTAGTTTTTATCTCGGTCTTAAGTGCAGTATGTAGTTTTGCATTGTTGTGGAGCAAGATGACAGTTGGTCGTTGTATTTTTGAGTTTCCGCATCATATTTTCTAACTGGTTACAATAGACATCTGCTATGATCGATGAACCAGGTATCATTAAGTCATAATGGCTTACATCTACGGCAGACCACCACTCACCATCAACTTCTTTAAATGAATGTTGTGCTATGGACTGTGTTTTCGTGCTTCATTCATGTCCAAATTTGCTGAGCGTTTGCGATTATCATATTGGATACACCTTTCATCACAAGTTACGATTCGATTCAAAAAGTGATCACATTTATAACGAGAATGCATCTAAATGCTTTTTTCTGCTTTTCATTCAACTCATGTGTAATAACACTTATCCATCTTTTTCACTTTACCAATTTCAGCCAATTGATTCAATATTGTTTGCTTTATAACAGCAAACATTAGCGATAAATCATGAGAACTTTGTGATGGATCCAACTCCGGGACTCATTATTGAGGTTAAAATTATCTTTCACGAATTTCTTGAATCAATTTAAGACTTTCTGCTACGTATTAGCATTGTATCTGAATAAACTATTGATGTTTCGTATGGTTTCTGATGCTGATGTTCCATGTAGGAACTCGTACTAAATAATAGTTCGAATTTCTGTCTTCTATATTTTAAAATATTGATTGTTAAAACGAGTTATCAATAATTTTAATTTTAATTGATGTGTTCAATAGCCAAGATATGTAGTAATCAAACAAAAAAAACTGAGCAACAAAATGTTAAGTCATTGTCAAATTATAACTATTTGACTTATTGTAATAATGCATACAAATTTCATACTTGACAGCCTTATAAGTCAAATTGACAGTATATGAAGCTAGTACGAGTATAAGTAATAGAGATAATATGGATCTATGATCGGCCAGTGTTCAAACATGAATTGGTTTATACGTATTCTACATTGAAAGTTTATAAACGAAATGATTTACCTTTGCAAATATTCATGGTTTTATCTAAAATATTATTTATATAACAAATGAAATATAATGATTGAAGAATATTTATAAATCATAATATTTTTATCGTTACGCAGATAAAATTTTAGATAAAACTTCAGTTATTAGTTTTAAAAATGAAAAAGAATAGCCATTAAAAGAATAGATGTTTGGTAATAATTATGGTTATTCTAAATCTTTAACTTTACAAGATATAAATAATAATATGCGAACCGTTTGATATTAACTATCGTTTATTAATTGTTCTATTTGGTATTCAAATGATAAATGATACTCGCGTTGTCTTCATCAGACCAACTTATTGTGGTACAAAAATCGCGCTCATCTAAAAAATATACGACTAATTTATAAGATCATAATAGTGTGGTACCAACTGAGACAATACAGAGGTAAGACTAATCAAACAGGATGCTACCTGTTCACTGGTTATTATTATAGTCTTCAACAAAGATATTTTGAAACGTTAACCGCATATGTTGAACCAATAGAACGCGTTTTGTAAGACCTTGTTCAATAATGGTTCGATAATGGGTATAGATGTAAAAATAAACTTCATTATTTTTTTATTAATTTAGAATAATTTAATTCACGTTTTGAAACTATTTTGATTTTGATATTCATCTAGGGTTAAACTGTTTTGTCGATGGTCAGGCATTATGTATATTTGACACTATTTTGCTCCGTTAATAATATTAATATATACCATAATTCCTAGTTATCAAATTTAATGAAGACATTACATCTGTTTGTAGACAGACTTGTACTGAATTTAAATACAGATTTGTAATTTCTGTAAATAGTATTAAATTTAGTTGAGTTTTCCATTTCTTTATCAACAACATTGTGCTATTTGGACGCCAAAAACAATCTGTATGACGTACATGTGAATATTCGACATAAAATGCATTATTTCACGTTACTTGAAACGTGCTTCAACTATTCTGAAATCAAATATACCTTATTTTTATCACTTGAATTCCGAATAGAATCGCTGACAACAAATTGTCATATCGTCTTTTTCACTAGCATAAACGAAACATAATCGATATTGGCAATTTTAACAAATAATGTGCTTATATAATACATGCTGTCAGGAATGTTGTAATAACATCGCAATATAAATTTTGTAATAATAGTTTGATGTGTTTTTTATAATTCAGTTTTATAAATGATTTTAATATGTTGAAAGTATTAAAATTATTAAAAATTATTTATAGATTCAGTTTGGTCTTCTAGTAACTTAAAAATAATTTAAAATATTTGAATAAGTATTTATGTGAACTGGTGATGATTCTCGAATATGAGGACAACACGATTAATGTCTCGTACAACGACGAACGTCAACAATGTTTTCTGAGGAGGATTTATTAGGTTCTATTTTAAGTTAATGTTATTCAAGGCGGTATAAATATTTCAATTGTCTTTCATGGCCACATGTTACTCACATACATATTTTATATAAAAATACAATGATAACTTTCTTTAATCCAACGTTTTTCAAACATGGTTCATAAAGTGATTTTTAGATGTTCGGCCAAAGTTCGAAGTTAAAAAAATAATATTATTAAAATAAGTAATAATAAATAACGTACAAATAATTTAATTGAGTAATGAAACAATTGAGAATCGACTAAATAAATTTCAAAATTTTCTTTGAAAGCTCATCGCAGCAATGATGTCTTTTGGAAATATAATTTCCTCTTAAATAAAATTTATGTGGTAATTAATATTCTATGAACATGTATACCGAATTCGATTTCTAACAGCATCTGAGACAATATATTTAAATATGTTGTCATTGTTAATAAAACAATGGACATTATTTATGTGATAATTTATAATACCTTATGCAAATAGATCCACTACAATGATAAAATGATAAAACTAGAATATTAATAGTAAAAAATTTAATTTTATTAAAATTATTATTGATCTATCAACGTCTAATTTGATCGGTATTTCTTAATCAGGTGATGTCAATAATGATCCACAGATTCCGTTCCAACACCTTCAACTGCCCTGGTTCCACAACAATCTGATCCGATGTTCTATTTTTATATTACTTTAATAGTTATTCATTTTATTTTTTCCTGTATTATAATGTTTATTATTAATCAATTTTGTATTTTGTGAAAATCATAATGGGTTTTGTGTTTCAAGGATCTAATTTGGACAGTACCATGATTGCCTTTTAATGACATGTGCCTGTAATTGACTTTGTACAGTGGATTATTATCATTATTGTATTATAATAGTTATTATTACAGTATATGAATATCTTATTATTTTTATTATTGTCGTATGAGATTTGGTTCCATTCCACATCAAAATGGTGGTACAATGTGATTTCAATTTAATTTTTTAATCAATTTTTTGTAGAAAGCTTCAAATATATTATGTATATTATCTGATCCCACGGATTAAAAACCGTCGTCAGTCACATTGTACCGGCTATTATTTGCATTTGATTTGTATTTTTAATGATCGAATTTACCAATATTGGAATTTGATTTGAAATTTTTTCTAGTTTATTTTTTAAAAGTGTGTATTTTTGTTGATATTTTTCTATTTGACAAAAGTGCATTATAGTCACAGAGTTTGGTGAATTTAACATAGTCTATTGTAAAGGTGCAATTCCATTTTTGTATGCATTCGTTTTTGTATATGTATTTTACAGAGATATTTTTTTGTTTCAAATAAAGTGGTAACAATTTACACAATGACTTAATTAGTAATTTAATTAAATTACATTGGTCTTAGTTATTGTTCTTATTATCCCTGTGTACATTTATTTTTGAGAGGGACCATGTTTTTTTATTTGGTGACATGTATTTAACAAAAGCAGTTCGGCGTGACAATTTACACTTCATAATTTATTTATTAATTCACTCTTTATTGTCATTTACAATATTTATCAATGATAAAAAGGTTACTTTTTTAATAATGGTTTTTGCGAAAAAAATTAGATCAGTGCTTTGATCATTGTTTAATTTATCAAATAAATCTATTTATTGTTAATTATTTATGATTGCTCATTTTAATGACCGGGTGATATTGGTTCCGTGGATGAATGGAAATATTTTAGTTAGTATGACGTAATCAGAGGAGTGGTAATGCCGACCGGGTGGTGGTTCACATTTAGGATTTGTCACCAGTTCTGCCAGGACTGATATATTAATATATCAGTCTCAGATATTTGACAGCCAGTTTATTATGAGTGTTTATTATTAATCGCAAAGGTTTTCAGAACAGAAATCAATAAAACTTGTAGCAAAATAATTATAAAATGCATAACGACAAAATATTTTATTACTCGTCCTAATCTAATATATGACCACATACATTAATTATAGCCTAGAAATTTATTATGGGAAGGATATCTCATTCGATGAGTTAAACATTTGTCTTTATCAATAAAAATTGAATTATTCTTCATGGAAAAATCTTTTTCCAATGACATTCTACTATCATGCATGTCTTTCAGACACGCTTCACTCATACTCAATTGATTCTTGAGCGCATCGATAGACTTTTCGAGTTCTGCCGATTCACTGATCAATCTGCAATATTCGCAAGGTTAATGATAATTAATAAATCTGTTTATTTCAAAACATTGCAGACATTGTTGTAGAGCGCGCATGCTGGCCATGATTATTCATAGGCACTGGTCTAGGTTACACTGACACTATGAATAATCACGAGTGATGATACAGATACAAATACAGATTCACTAGCAAACAACTCACTGAATTGTCAATAATAACTGATTTCATTCAGCATGTTGGTAATGATGAGGCTTGATCATAAATCAATTTATTCTAAAACAGTGCCATCAGCATTAATCAATGTGAAATTATCAAATCATGATTTGTTTGAAAATCAGTACATGGATTTTAATATTTTATAATAAATAAAAATACTCAACTGATTGACAGAAGTTTTTGACCGAGATAAAATTATGATTAATTTCACATTCGGTAAAATGATATTATAATTCCCCAGGTTTTTATGTCAACTAAGAGAATCGTAACCGATATTGATTTCATTATATATTTCATATTATTTTTTAGAATTATAATTTATGATTGTGTCTTACAAATTAGTACATAGACTTAAAAATTAATTCAGTTTCTTAGAGAAAATTCTGTGTTTAAATTATTACTTATATGATTAAAATAATGTAAAAGATCGAAATCCAACTGTAATTGACTAGTTTCTATTTAGTGAAGTCTGAAATTTCAAACTCTAACCTTGCTTGAGTATCGCTCGACGAAATGCTTCACAAAATAGTACACTTCTCTCATTGAAGAAATTCTTAACAGACAACATATGTCATGGACTTCATTTCGAATCAGTACATATAAAATTTACTTTTAGTGTTTCACATCCAGGTTTTAGAACCTCTGACTTGATCCACTTAGGATGCCAATTGAAAAATAATTCATTCTTGTATTACATTGAAATCGGATTTAAAATACAATAAATCCTTTATTTACATGGGATTAATAATTATATCTACAAGAAAGCGCAAATTTATGTGAAAAAATATAATCTGGCAAAATGGTGTCAATTGGAATTATAATAAAGCAACCTGGACAATAGGAAACAGTAATAATTTCTGACTATACATTAATTCTCATACATAATTAAAATATTAAATTTGAAAATCAATAGTTACAAAATACATTGAAAAAGAAAAACTATAAATTTAAATTGTGGTGAAGGAATTACTCATCAAGTCTCAAAACGAATCTATGTTCTTCATTTTGGGAAATTGGATTTTTAAACTAAAGAAAAAACTCAGTTTTCGTTTCGAAATATGATATACCTTTTCAATTGAAAATATTCTATTCATCTAAAATTATTACATTGATTGTAATACTTTCCAATATGTTTTCATTTGATTAATTAAGTCTTAGCATTTCTTATTTGGACCTTCACTTGTAGTGAATACTAAATTTTAATAGTAATTAGTTCACTCAACCCCTCCATAATAATTTGGTCTACCCATTCGATAAAAATGAAATTATTCATATTCAAGAGAAGAAAATCCAAACCATCCATAATTTTGAACTCCCACTCGAGAAATAAATTTGGAACTAATTAAATGTTGCAGAAACAAATGTTTTCTTATAAATGTTCGATTTTTAAGCATATTTTATAATACCAAGATTGAATAAAATGAAATACAATCAATCCTAAGTAAATCAAATGTCGAAACATCAAAATATGAGTCGATCCAGACATTTTCCAAAATTCAATGTTCACGTTAAAAATAATATATTATTAAAGGTATATTTCAGTATTAGTATAGATAACCTAGCTTTATAATATTAATTTTTATATTAGGCAGAATATGATGAAAGAAAAAAGGATTAAAAAAATCAAAATAAAATCTAAACCAATTGTGAAAGTGCCATATTTTGAAGGTTTTTTGATGGCTTACTTAATTGCTTTAACAACGATATAAAAGTTGTCTGTCATTTCGAAAAAAAATTTTTTTTAAAAATGTTTATTTATTAATTAACTTTCATATTTATTAATTATTTTTCATAGTAATAAATCTTAAATTTCATATTTCATTTTTAAATATATTGATTATAAATCAATTTTTAAAAGAATGTTTCACTTTATTTAATTTTGATTATATGCATTAATTTTAAAGTACTACAAATTTTGTTTAATAGTTTAAAATGTTTTTAATTTATTAAAAGTATATTAGTATAATTTTTAAAAATTAAATAAAGTATAAGCATCTTAAAATAAATGTTTTGGTGCGTTAAGTATATTTTTAAAATATACTAGTAAAATTATTTTAATATATTATCGAATCAGAATTTTGAAAAATAATCTTTTTGATACAGACTGCTTTTTGGTTTCATTTTGGTAATTTTCTAAATCTGTTCTATAAATTGACGATCTACTTGAGGATGTTCTGATAAGAACTAAACATTAGAATTGTAATACATAATAAGATATAAATTAAGTATTGTATAACACTTTAGATGACATAACACCATTTCCATTAATTACCTAAAATCTATTTATACATTAATCAATTACAATAATCAAGTACAATAATCAATTTCTTAAAAAAGCTTTAAAAAATTATTTTTCATGCTTATATAGGCATGGGTTATCCATAGATATCATTTATGATTTCAAATTGACTGTTTGGAAAATGAAATTGTTCCTTTTTAAAAGAATTGAAAAAGGTAATTATAATGTTTTGTGTTAAAAATATAAAATTTTTTACCAAATTCGTATATTTCTTCTTAATTTTATACAAACAACAATCAACCCAAAATAATCATCATCGCAAGAAACCAACTTCGCCATCTTGTTATAAAAAATAATCGATAATAAAAATATCAATTTACACCTGAAACGATCAAATTGTCAGCATAATATTACTACAATTAATAACACTACATGTCGATTCCATAAACCGTTAATGTAGGGTCGTAGATGTATTATTATGTGACATAATTAGCTACATTAAATGAGGATTATTATCTTCATATGGTTTTTTGATGGTGAACAATCGAGAAAGTCGTTAGATTTCCTATATAATTAGTTGTTAAATTAGCAAATACAATATTTTAGAGAGCAGTGCATTATAAATAACAAATTTGATTGTTCTCAAGACAATCTTGTAACAATCATTGTAACCAATTGATTAATTATTTTAATCTTATTATCTTAGCAAATGACGAATTACATAAATTGTTAAAATATTTATTCAAAATTTTATTGGTTAAAATTTAAATGACTATTAATTATTTAAAAATATATTACAGGTAGTCGTCGACTTACGACCATTCGACTTTACGACCACAATCGCTAGACGCGGCGTAAGACAGGGCATACCAGGTTCCGGTAGCACTACCATATATGCGTGTACCATTTCAACTGTAATCCCATCTGTGTTAGATATTTTTACCAAATCCCTCCCAAGATGTCTACCAAGAGGAAGTTGTCTTTGTCTACGCCTGTCTTTATCTACACCAGCGGCCAATAAAATGTTTCCTACATGTCTATATATTTGTATATGTTATGTTTTGCAATTGGAAAAANNTTTCCTATTGTATTTTTTAAACCTGTATTTTGTAATTTTGTATGTTTTGCAAATATTAAACCAGCTGTACCAGTTGCACAGTACTGTACATATAGCCTACTCAACTTACGACCAAATCGTGTTACTACCGGTCTGTCGGAACCAATCGTGGTAGTAAGTCGACGACTACCTGTAATTCAATTTATGTATTTAAAAATTGTAAATAAAATTAATTAACTTATTTAAAAATTTACAATTATTTTAAATTAGAAAAAAATTTAAACATTACATATTTTCAGATAATAAGAATTAAAATATTAATAAGCCATCTTGGTAAGAGAGATACAATTCCAAATCATCATACAACATTCAAACACAAAACATCAAACATTCAAAATATTCCTCACATCCCCCTCGATTTAAATGGATTTAGCCATTCAACATTTCTAATAAAAATTCTTCCATCTTCAAGCTGTAACTCATAACTTCTTTCATGATTTTTTTTCACTACTGTTGCGGGACCCATGAAACGGTCATCTTCTTTTGAGACATTTTCCTTCTTAATCAATTAACATCCCGTTAATCCATTCGTGCACGTCACTAATTAGATGACGAGGCATTTGGCTACCTTAGTTATAGTTACTCCCGCCATTTACCAGCGCTTAATTGAATTTCTTCACATTGACATTCATGGCACTGGGCAGATATCACATTGCGTCTAAGCCGTTCGCAATGCTTTGTTTTAATTAACGTCTCTGACTTCAAAAATTCTTCTTCAGACTGTTTTTTGTTAAACAGCTTTCAAATTTTTGTTATCTGCGTAATTGTTTTTCCACCTACGTCTCAATTTTCTTCCAAATACTATCTCGGCTGGTGACACGTCTGTCATAGCTTGTACAGTACTATTTAACATAAACCTAACTTCTGATAAAACGTCTGTCCAATCTATATGATATCCATCCTTCATTCTAATATTTAGAAACTGTCTTTCCACGATTCAATTTGTATTATGATGATATGGACTCGAATAGAATACCTCAACTTAAATTTTTTTCGCCGTGTCCTTGAACAAAGCCAATTCAAATGTTTTTCCTCTGTCTACATGGATTTCTTTTTGTGGTCCAAATTTCCATATCCATCTGTAGTGACACAAAATTTTAATCAGTATTTATAAATATTATATATATATATATATATAT
>MQRK01166437.1:0-11756 GCA_001938485.1 Girardia tigrina | reverse complement strand
AGAAGCGACTACTTGAAAAAGTGACTACTTGGAGAAGCGACTACAACCAAAAGTCAATAAAGTCAATTTTTTATTTCTAATAAAAATGCATAAAAATAAATATAAAAGTGCAAAACATGCTTTTTTAATTATGGGGAGCAACTTTTGTTAGGTCTATTAGGTTAACTTTCTCTTTTTAGGTCAATTTTTATATGTTAGGTTAATTTTTTAGGTCTATAAAGGCAGTTGTTAAAAAGTTTTTAAAAACGAAAAATTTTAATTGAATTAAATAAAAATAGTCAATTGATCAGAAAATTTTTTTTCAATTTAAAAAATTAAAAAATATATTTCTTTGTTTATTTTAACTGAAATCATAAAATGCCGAAAGTAGCAAAATCAAAATTTTAAAGGAGATGGAAAAAATGTTCAAAATGTTAAAAAAAACCGTTTCAGTTGATAATTTGACATTTTAATTTGGTCAAATCATTCGAGAATACGATTACATTATTCATTTATTAAACGAAAGCGAAAATACAAACTTTTCTATTCACAAATGTGGCTTGAAATTAAAAAATATCGATTTTGAAGAAGATCCAGATGAAATCAATCAATACATTATCCAGATATTGTCCAAAAATGATATTTTTTCGTTGTGGGGAGAGCCAAATCAAGAAATATCTCCTGAAATGTTTGTGCTTTTAATGAAAGCCCCATGCTCAAGCACTTATGTTGAGAGGTTTTTCTAGATTAAAAAAACTTCTCTCAATAGACCGCTATTTTGACGTCGAAAATGTTAAAAATTACTTTTTTGTTTAATAAACGATTTTTAATGGTAATGCTTTTTAATTATTTAGTTTTATTGTGTATTTTAAGGTCTATTTTTAATTTAAAGTGAATTTTTGATTTTTTTAGTTAAATTTAAAATTTATTGGACAATTTTTAAGGACAAGACTTTGTTTATAGGTCAATTTTTTAGGTCTAGTTTATAGGTCATTTTTTTTGGTTTTGCTCATTATTAATGAGCGACATATTTTTCATCTATTGATAGTTACAACTATCTCTTTGATCTTCCTAACGACCGGTATGTCCATATGATTCATAAATGTAGATACATTGACTATTGTTCCAAACTTCTCTCATAAATAGACTGACATATTGTTATCGCAACTCTTTGACACCTTTGGATGCAAATTACGATTTTCTGGTTTTCTTCTCGACGTGCAATGATTTTCTCGCTGTCTTCTGACACAAAGATATAATAAATCAACAAAAAATTATTTTTAATAATAAAATACCTTATACATAGGGCAATCAAAAAATTGACATATAAACTAGACCTAATAGACCTAAAAAATTGACCTATAAACAAAGTCTTGTCCTTAAAAATTGACCAATAAATTTTGTCAATATTTTGGCTGTCGATGTTTTGGCCTGCTCCCCTTAATTATACATCAGGACTAAAACTTACTAAAGAACGCAATCCTTATTAATTATTATGATCAATATGGTGTTCTGAAATTTTTTATCTATGCTTTAGACTTTAATCTCAATATAATTATTTTTATTTCTATTTTATGGGTATCAACATTTTTCACTGAATTAACGTGATTGTTAAGTTTTTTTTATAATTTATCTTTGCAATATTTTAATTGTTTTATCATTAATATTATTATTTTTATTGTTATTGATATAAATAAATGAAATAACTATAATAATTATTACTTTTTATGAACTATAACATCTATCTAAAGAAACTGATCGTATGAGAATACGTTGAGAACAGCAAAGTACGCATAAATAAAAAATTTGGTAATTTACAATAATAACATCATAATTACATGTAAATTATTTAATTGTAAAGTATCCTTTTAAAATGTTTTCTTAATTATAATTTCTCATTTGAACAGGTTACGGTCTCAATTGAATGTCTATGTTTGGCATTTTATTCTTTCCAACTTTTTGTGGTTTACAAATTTTCCATTAAAGACAGATTCCTCCGAGATAAGAAGCACTATATGACCATGGTTGTTATTTTAGTAAGTGGATTCAATTCTTTTATAAGTTTCTTTCTGTATTTGACTTTTTTTTAATTTAATAGAAATACTGAAAAAAATCACTGTGGAAGTAATTTGAATTGATTTTTTTACTTAAATCTGAAGGGTCATTGCCATGGGTTAGGGTTTTAAGGTTATAGTTGGATTTAGAGTTATGGTTATGGTTAGAGAAATTAATTCTCACACTAAAATAATCTTAATTGAAATTAATTCTTTTTCACTCTTTGATAGAAGCTCATTTTCAATAATATCAATATCGAAAAACTTATTTTTGATTTGTACAATTAAAAAAATGACATATTTAATATCTTCTTCAAGAGATAACAATCTTTCAATGTTATTGTGGAAAGACAACTTATTTAAATACATAAATGGATGGACCAAGACTAGAATTTCAAGGGACAACCTAAAAAAACTTGGAAATTGATAGCAATTCACAAACTTATTTAAGAGATTTTTTATCATGTTTACTATACTCTCTATTCCACAGATTAAAACATAATTATTTTTTCTTATTATTATATATGTTATGCCGAAATTGTGTAATTGCCGAATTCGTGTAATCGGCAACCGACTTGAAATATTTACATGAAAAATTTTCATTTTAAAATGAAAATTTCTCAATTTAAAATGAAAGATTATGTATTTAATATCAAAAAATATCACTTTAATATGAAATAATATGTATTTAATATGAATAAAATTAATGTAATATTAAAAAATATCAATTTTATTATGAAAAATATCGAACTAATAAGAAAATTATGTTTTTAATACGAAAAATAACGATTTAATATGAAAATTATGTTTTTAATAGAAAAAAATATCAATTTAATATGAAAAATTATCGATTAAATAAGAAAAAAATCAATTTAATATGAGAATATATCAATTTAATGGTGAGGCGACTTTACCGCGGACGACTTTACCGAATCGCATCTGGAGTCAAGTAGGGTGTTACCAGTAGAATTTTTCTCTCCTCTGATAATCCCATAATCTTTGAATACCTGTAAAAACTTATCAGGCATTCTTCTAATTTGTGCTCGGATCCATCGAATGTTTCGGGACCTTTGATGTCCGGATTCACTTGTTGTGAAGTCGCCATGTTAAGAGAACTCACACATTTGACAGAACATTTATTACATTCACATTTCTTATCATTTTTATGATGATCAATAGTATTGCTTTCACTTAGATCCATCAATCAATTTTCAATATCTCCCATTATAATCTGAACTATACTTGAGTAAATTATTTTATTAAAAAATATTTAATTTAAATCTTATTGACTTAAATCAAATATTTATATAGTCATTTTTAAACATTAATTTGATTTTAATTATTTAAAAATTTACAAAAATAAAATCAATAAAATTATTAAAAGTTGCAATAATAAAAATTAAAAATTTGAATATTAAATCTAAATTTAAATAAATTAGTTTCAGATTATAAAAAATTAAATATTGATAATCCATCTGGTTAGGAGAGGCACAATCCCAAATCAACATACAACATTTAAACATGCGAAAACTACACAAAAACAACCACACACCAAATATTCCTCACAGTGCAATATGCACTAGTATTGTCATTGCACAAGTGGTTACGTTTTAATTCTCTTGCAGAATCTCCTCCAATTGCTGACACAGACCAATTTACGGTTTCCCTTCTCTTGATTGGTCTTTTGTACTTATATCTTCACGTATAATTTTCGCTATCCATTAAGTACACTTCCGTAAACTCACCGGACCTGCTCTTAGATTGGTATTTATCTCCTTACAAATATATAAGGTTGTTTGATCATGACTCCAACAGTATTAAATAAGTTTACGGATATCTTGTTTGCTCAACTCGTATATTGGAGAGACAAATCATGTAAATATTTGATTTTAAAAAACTAATAATGATGTTTTTTTTATTTTGGAGAATTTTTAATTTTATAAAACGTTTGTTTCAGTTATCGTTTTCCTTTACCGTGAAGAATTGTTTTATAATATCTTAGACTGTGCCTTATAAATTTGAAAGACTTTAATACATTGTACAAAAATTTAAAGAAATATTGAGAAAGTTCGATAACATGTATGGCTCATACGATTTTGTGATCTTTAGACGAATGTTCAATCTCTACTGAGAGTTGTCATCAAATTTTATAAATTAGAAGTTAGTCATTTTTCGTAATTGAGATTTAAAACCTTTTTGTTGATATTTGATGGTGATAAAATTGCTCCCGACCTGTATTTTTCACAAATATTATGCAAACATTAATCAGTTAATATAATTCAGAATTATATTAATAGGTGACATGTTTTATATAAAACAAGTTAATAAAAAGTTTAGTGACAATTTAAGCGCAATTTCCTTATGTTATTCGGTGCCCAAATATTAAAACGTTTATATCAGTTAACATTTAAACATGCAAAAACTACACAAAAACAACCACACACCAAATATCCGGCAAATCCAGGAAGGAATTCCTGGAATTTTTTTGGCCCACAATCATCCTCCGAACTTGCTTAACATATTTGCTTTTGGAACTAGCCCTCGATATTGCTTCGTTGAGGAGGAGATACGACTTAAAGCTCCGGACACACATCCATCCATCCATCCACACAGAAATAACCAATTAATAATCGCAATTGTCAGTATGGAAATTGCGCTAAAAAACTGGACAAATGATACCAAGAGAATTAAAATGGGATAAAAGTAATGTTACAGCTAAAGATTAATAAAATTGGGGTGGATAACCAATTAGAAAAGAAAATCAACGACATCCCAGAAGGATTTTCAGATGTTCAGAGTTCGAATGTAGTTGCAATTATAGATGGAAATAGACAGATTCAAAAGACACGTTTTAATTCCGCAGTTTAGGGTACAGTGAATTTTTGCGCAGAATTTTTTTGGCTCCGTTTTTTTGACGCAGAATTTTTAAAATGTTATATACAAATGCAAAACATACATGTAAAAAACAAAATGTAAAAAATAGGAATTAAAAAATAGAATATATTTTAGCTCTGAATATTTTGCAGCTGAATTTTTTAAAATAAAAAATATAATATTAACATGTAAAAAGGAATGTAAAGAATATAAAATTTATTAACTTAATGTATTTCATAATTGTTTGCTAAACCACGTAAGTAATCTAATGGTTCTGTTTGAGCAAATAGTTTTACAATATTTTAAATCCTCTTATCTGTTCTTATATATTTAGAACGTTTATGTCTTGGGGCGTTGCCAGCAACTAATTGTTCTTAATATAAATCTCTAAACCTTTGAATTTTTGAATTTCCATTAAATTGGATGACAAACACCAATTTCAGCATATATTTTTCTGAGTGCAGCTTCTGCATAATTATTTGTCTTATCAATTTCCAATATTGGTTCCACATCCGAGGAAGAAAAAGAGGAGCAAAGAACGAAGGAATTCAAAACAAAATGTATTTTGTCGGTGTGCGATTGTTTTGCACTGGTCAAATGTGTTATTATGCTGAGTCTCCCCAGTGTCAAACCTGGTACAGTTGAGAGAGCACAACGTTCTCTCAGATTTCCATTTGGTCAGACATTTCAGTCAAATTGCATCGATGAGATTTCGGATTGTTTTGAGTTTGATGGGAAGGCTAAAAAAATATAAAATAAATGTATAAAAACATTTCAAATACATTCCAGAATCGTGCATATTGATAAATTGTTGTCTGTTGATTAAAATGTTTCTTTAAAATCAGAACAAAACATTTAAATTGATTCCAAATAGAATTTCATCAACAGCACAATATTCCACATTTGCATGTAGAAGTATGCATAATAATGAGAGAAAATAACAAAATCATTTCAAACATTTCCCTCATTATTTTTCTTATTTTCGGATTCTGGATAAAATATAATTTCTTTAAAGGAATTCAATTAAGTGAATAAAATGTTTAATTGGGCAAAAATCCATATAAAAGTTTTCATCAATAATTTTAAATTCTTTGAGTAATCTATGTATATCACATTTAGATTTAATGACAATTTATTTATACAGAAAATAAAGAAAAAACGCCATTTTTAAAGTTTCTTATTTTGTAAAACTTTAATGAGGGAAATGTTTGAAATGATTTTGTTATTTTCTCTCATTATTATGCATACTTCTACATGCAAATGTGGAATATTGTGCTGTTGATGAAATTTTATTTGGAATCAATTTAAATGTTTTGTTCTGATTTTAAAGAAACATTTTAATCAACAGACAACAATTTATCAATATGCACGATTCTGGAATGTATTTGAAATGTTTTTATACATTTAGTCATTTCCCTCTTCTCATTGACCGCCCAACATAATTATCTTCAAACCAATAAAGCAAGGAACTCAGTTATTGTGGAATATCTTCAGACAGAGCTTGATGTAGTTATCTAAATGATCAATAGATACAAAACACAGTGCAATCACTATTTTAGTTTTCAAAACAAATTCAGGGTTTAAATTATATACACTCTGCAATCCAATCCGTTTTACTTGTTTCTGCACATTATGAGCTAAATCTGTAAAATAAAAACTCTGAATTATAACACCTGGAAAACATTCTGCCAGGGATGCTGAATTAATTTCATTAAAGGAACTAATTTAAACAGAAAATTTAATTTCATCAAAGGAACGAATTTCAACAAAGGAAGTAATTTCAACAAAAAAATTATTTTCAGCAAATGAACTAATTTCAACAAAGGGTTAGGGTTAGGGTTAGGACCAACGTTAGGGTTAAAGGTTAGGGGAATTTTAAGTTCCTTTATTAAATTTAGTTCATTTGTTGAAATTATTTCAGAAACCCATTCTTCCATTGTAAAATAGCTCCCAATTGAAAATCATAAGAAGTTGCTGTGGGATTCAATCCAAGAAATGCATAGCGAATCATATGAAACAAACGTACATATGTTTCTTTTCTTTTATTAAGAAGCGATGTATATATAACATGATGGAATAATACATGTTTTTGTGCAAGAATGACATAAACCTGCTAAAATAATGGAGGTACCAATTTAAATATACGATCAGCATATCACACATTAGATTATAATAAAAGTGTCTGACTCTGTCTACTAAAAACTAAAATCCTTTATTCTGATTGACCACTGTCAGCAATTAAAAAATTATCACTTTCACCATTTGCCATCAGAAATTTTTTATAATCAACAGGTATTAATAGGTCACAAACACTCAGGGGATTAGGAGCAGCAAGATTTAATTTGTTTCTTCTTCTATTTATAATTCAACCAATTGATTCAGTACTCTTAAGAGCACGTTGTACTGCTTGTGAAATGTTTTCAATGCAGCGATTTATTATTGTCAATGGATTTTCTTGACTCTAGCCAGAATCTTTACACTTGTTTTTATTACAGCTACTTCTACAGCCACTGCTAAGGATCCATGTGAATGATTATTTATCTCTTTTAAGACTTCACCATTCTTAACGTGAATACGAACCTTGCGCTCATTTTTTTTCACATCATCAAAGGTAATATCGGTATCCTTCTTACTTGTTTTATCAAAGGCAAATAAATATCCTTTGTGAGTAAATTTATATTTACCTCTATTACTTAAAATATTTTCAACCATAGAAAATTTCAATACTATATTTTAGAAATATTACATATTCAAACAAATTAAAAATATTTTATTAAAATATAAATAAGTAATAAATTTTTAAAGTCAATATAAATTTGGTTACGATAAACAAAAATATATTTCAAATTATTTAAACTTTTTTTAAAATAAAATATAAAAAAGTTCAGCGCCCTAGTTACGTGACAAAAACAATCGGTTAAAAAATACGTCAACAAATACGGAACCAAAAAATTGCCCCAAATAAAACGGCGCTAGGATAACTTATTCACCCTCAATATTTTCCTCTGATTATCACCTAAAATTAGAAAGAATGGGTTTTCTACAATGCGTGTTAACATATGAACCGCTTTTTACCATGTCACGAGTGCGACTGGTTTTTGTTATAATGGGAACACAATTCTTCTTACTTGATGCAAAAAGTCAAGTTGTTAAGAATTTATAGGTAGATTTAATTTAAGGAACAAAACTAAATAAGTAGAGGTAGTTTATATTCAATTGACAGAGCATATTTAATTCCAATTTATTTTCTTTCTTCCACTTCAATTTGTTTCCTTTTTTCACATTTCCCAGTGTTAGGTTTTATATTCCAGTCGTGGTGTGTACCTCCAGACAGTTGGCCCCGTACATCATCAAAGCTCCTGCAAGTTCCTCACGTTTGTTTGATATTAGCTAATATATAGTAGACTGTTATATAAACTGAAATGAATAAAATTCCTAATATTTCAAATAATTTCCTATTATTTTCCATCAATTCCCTGCTTTATATTAGCTTTCTTTCTTTATATATACATATATATTCATGGAATTTAGAAACCCATTTTTAAAAGCTTTTTACAATTTTCTCAAATATATTTTATCCAACATTTGCACACTTGCCCGTTCCAGATGACAATAAATGATAATGTGAAAATTTGATCAAACTAGTATATCAAAAAAATTTTTTTGCAGAAAAAAAATCCACAAATGTTTAAACTGTATTAAATAGAAATGTTTTGGTTTTTTCCTCTATGCTTTATGATAAATTTATTATGTTATTAGTAACTATTTAATTGCAAAATGGAG
Source organism: Girardia tigrina (assembly GCA_001938485.1). Classification (NCBI taxonomy): domain Eukaryota; kingdom Metazoa; phylum Platyhelminthes; order Tricladida; family Dugesiidae; genus Girardia; species Girardia tigrina. Next base: position 3,066 of record MQRK01166437.1, on the reverse strand, counting down.
TTGTCAAAATTTTTGGTATGAAATTTTCCCTTCTACAAAATATTTAAATAATTACTAATAACATAATAAATTTATTAAAATTTAGTAATAATTTTCCCTTCCACCAAAGATAAAAAAAATTCTGTTGGGCAAATAGAGTTCTGCCTGCATAAAGTATAGACAACATTTTTTTGATATACTATTTCTTTCATACCTTCTTTCACAATATATCTTTATATGTAAGTGCAGAACATTTTATTGTCATAAAAAATGTTTTCTATCACAATAAATAAAATAAAGTTAAATAAATCCGGACATGATTTGATTATTTATTTATCGAGTATAACAAAATAATAAAAGTAAAGATAATTGGTGTTAAAGGACTAAGAATCGAGTGGAATCTAAAGGGTTATGGTTCTTCAAATGGACAGTTCAACACTTTGGACATCAAAGAGCTAGAAGTCGTATTTTACATTTTTAATTTATAAATTCATTAGCAATCTTATTTTAATTTGCATTATTCAATGTTGGACAATGATTATTGATCTATAACCAAATGCTTCGTAAACCTAATGTTTCTTCATCTTACAATCAGCAGCTTATGCAAATAAATTTATAATTAACATAAATATTCATTACATTATAAAGGTGGTAAAGTGAACCTTCAAACGACTTGTATGATACATATGTGAACTGATCGATTTTACAGTCTCATGTAGTGCGCGTAGTTACAGTGGGTGAACTGTGTGACTGTGTCATCACAAGTCATTGTGTCGTACATTTACCATATTTTGTAACAATTGTCATGTGAAAATGATGTCCGGATAATTGAAACAAATATTGTTGCAGGTCAGCTTCATTGATATCGCATTATTCGGTAACGGAATCTATCGATTTCGGATCAGTCCAGCACTAAGAATTCTTCTGTTCATCAATTCCACTGAACAGTCACAGGTTGCGATTATATTATCTACATAATGTCTAATGATAGTTGAATATCATTTAAAAATATTTATTATTAATTCAGAAGGTCTATAAGTTTTGTATCATTTATTTATTATACGTATGAGGGATATTGGAATGATGTTGAGTGATTGTTGAATGAGTTTTATAGTATGTATGAAACTGGTTGGTGTTTGAAGCATGACATCTCTCCCTAGACAATTGAAGTCAATTATTGTCGAATTTAAAAATTTATATTACTAATTGTATAATAAATTAATTGTTGTTTAACAATTAATTAAAAATACAATTGTTTTAATCATTGCAGATTTTGGCAAATTTTTGAAAAATCAATTGAAGAAACAAGTCATGCCCCAGACGCTGATTATAGACCATTTTAGTCGTAATAAATCTTGTAATACGACTTCGGCTGTTAATATCCTTAATAATACGATATACAAAATTCCCTTCGAAAGCCTTCTAACAAATGACAAATAAATACATATAAGTAGTAAATGAAAAAGGATAAACAAAACTGATCATCCTGGTCTTCTCTTACGATATCTGAATAATTCCCTACTATAAAGACGAAATTGTAGATTTTCTACTGCATATTATCTTTATGGTACCACCATTATTAAACCTTGTGACAGATATACAGAACCTTGCATTAGTTCCGAAATATTAATTACCTTTATATTTTTTCAATGACAATCGAATTGATGTCTGATACACAATATTTGGCTATTAACAATCTTGAAGCTTCTTCTACCACACAACAGTAAATATGTGGAAGCAATTCAATTGGGCACGGAAATAATTTTAAAAATTAATAATTTTCAATAATTTTAAAAATAATTTAAAAAGATAATTTTAAAAAATAACTTCTGAAACACCTTCTCAGTTACTAAATCAAAGTTTGACTGCAACGTCTGCAGAAATTCGAAGAAAAATGCCGACTGAAAATTCGATGATGTTGATTATATCTCTTTGTTATTCGGTCAGATTTATGTATTATTGGTTGATCGACAAGGTTTTGTGTTTGTAATCCCAATAAACAAGAAATGACCTACACCAGGATGCTTTAAATAATGAGTTAAATATCGCAAACATTGAAACCAACATTTGTTTCTTTGGATTGTGAGATGCAGCAATAAATTCATTTAGGGCATCGTTTCCTGGAATTTGTATCAATCAGTTTTTTTTTCACTTTTTAAAAAAAATATTAAAAAAAAGACTTCAAACGAAGATTTACTACAAAAATATAATAATAATTCTGATTTTCTCTTTCAGTAAGAATGATTAGATCATTATAGCATTTGTTCCTATTGCCGATGTAGACGCAGTTGTATAAGAATAAACACATTTTGATAGTCTAAAACTATTATGTAAATTTTAAAACAATTTTAACATTTATCACATTTTAATAACGAAATCACAAAATTTGAAATTTAAAGATTTTTATCATTGTATTTAGTTTTACAGATATGTTTCAAAACTAAAAATTTTTCAATACTTTTAAAAGGTTAATATATAGAAGTTTATAAAGAGAATATATCTGAAATTTTATAAATTATTTTTTGTCAACATTTGATGGAAAATCCTTTATAATTATTATAATGATGATTAGTATAATTATTATTAATTATTATTAGTATTAAAGAATAATTTTTAACCAATATAAATATAAAAAGCAAACATTTTCAAAAAAGATTGAAATCATAGATTTAAACAAATAATTCAAATTATATTTATTGATCACAAATTAAAAGATTTTAAAATTTGTAAAACTCTTGTCTCTTCTCTCAATCTTTCATTATGTAGATCCGAAGACATCTAAGAACCCTCCGAATAACAATAATCAATGTCTTGGTGATTGTACCCTTCCTTCTCACGTTTTATTTCATGATGGTTGCTTTCATTTACAGATATTTCAAAGTCAATAAAACTGAGTTAGTGAAATATCGAATTATTATTCATTTGTATATTTTTTATGATTTTTACAATATTTTTGTAGTTTTTACTGAGATTTACAACTTTATTTAATGATTATTTCATTTAAAAACATATTTTTCAAAAATATTTCCATTTTTATGTTTTTTGTCGTTATAATTCATTTTAATATATATATATATATATATATAT
>MQRK01166409.1:0-11695 GCA_001938485.1 Girardia tigrina | reverse complement strand
TAGGGGCTTGTTTTCCTTCCCGGTCTCCGACAAAAGATGTTTTGACACTTCTATCGGCAGTCCAGCAAGAAATACATGCGCAAAAAATATTCCTGGGGCTCCTACCTCATGAAGATAACGGTCGCGAGCCACCACAGGGACGACATATACTCTACAATCGATCGCGATCTAAATTGCTCGATCGCCTCTTGCGGATCGGGCCCGAATGCTTCTGACAATGTGACTTCGTCAACCCCGAAAAAACATCAATCGCGCACCCGTCCAAGAGCACCGGTAGCACTGCCGTTTTGTCGATGTCCCAGACCACCGCTGTGGTTTCGAACTTGCGACAACAAATCACGAAATCGCTGTAGCCATCATACTTTCCAACTGCGTCATTAATTTAAACTGGTTCATGACCGCGAAGGCCTGAGAAGTGACATCAGATATAAAAGATTTATTTTTAAATCAAAATTCTTCTCGATTGAATCTGCCACAATTTTCCTCTTCAGTAAAACAACTAGTATTAAAACCAATTGATATTTCTCCACAAATTAATTGCAATAAAATAATATGATTTTTTATTTTACAAATTAATTTTATTAACAATTTTGTTACTCCGAAATATCCTCGTTACTGGTTAAGAACCCGAAGGCGCTCTAATGTTTGTACAACTCGTTGATACAAGCAAAGGAGTTGCGTCTGTTCCCAGTTGATGTGTAATTAGTTAAGTTTCGACAGAGTTGCCGTTGAACTCTAATGAAAACGGATGGGGGTTCGGAGTCATCATTAATGTTGTTTGAAGGGGAGCACGACATGGGTCACACTCAATGAGTAATCATGAGAAAGGGTACTGCATAACAAGAAAGGAGTTATTAGCAATGTATTACTTTTGTCAACATTTTAACCAATATTTGTACCGAAAGAGATTCATTCTGCGGACAGATCACAAAGCTATTACATTCATGCTGAAGACAAAGAAACCAATTACAGCGCAATTTCAGACGTGGATAAACTATCTATCAAGTCTGGATATACAACTAGAATACCGAAAAGGAGTGAACCCTTCTAACGCAGATATGTTATCACGGAACAAGTGTGATACATGCACACAATGTTTAATGACACACGAAGAGGCAAAGACGCACAAGATCAAGACACGAAAGATAAACGTATTAGGTATCACAGATATATATATATATATATATATATATATATATATATAAATATCAAGAAGGAGTCATGGAAACAATAAAGATGAACATAAAGATTGGTAAAAACAAAAACCTTGTGATTATAGATGGTATAATAAAGACAAACAAAGGAAAATTTTGGATACCGGAATCAAACAGAGAAGAAATGATTATGCAGATACACACGTTTCTTTCTCATGCGGGTGCGGAAAAAGTGACAAAATATATTGCAGAAAAGTATGAAATGACCAACCAAAATGAAATAATAAAGGAGGTAATAGGACGATGTGAAACATGTCAAAAAAGCAAAACAATAACGACGGCTACAAAAAAAACGAATAACGCTGGTCGCAAACAAATTATTTGAGAAGTTATATATCGATATCTGTGGACCACTAAAAGAGACATGGAGAAAGAAAAATTACATTGTCGCAATCATCGATCAATTCAGTAGATATATTTCATTAACACCGGTTTGTAAACAAGACGAAACCACTATAAATTATGACAAAATGGATTTTACGGTTTGGTGCTCCGAAAGAGATTCATACAGATTGTGGTAAAACATTCGAATCGAAGGTAATAAAAGACATGGCTGAAAGCATTAGCATTAAAATGTGATACTCAAGCCCTTACCATCATAACACGAATGGAATAGTAGAAAGACAATTTTGGACAATTAGAGAATATTTAAACACATCGTTACATACAAAGAAAGGATCAGACTGGGAGGAACTACTACCGGAAATAGAATTCACATTAAATGCAACTTTCCAGAAAACAATAGGGAAGAGCCCAGCGGAAATTATATTCGGTAAGAAAATATACAGAGGATGGCATAGTCAAGATATAAAGCTACAGCAAGAAAAAGAAGACACAACGACGAAAAGAAATTTTGACATCAGAGATGAAGTACTAGTCAAGGTGGAAACGGGGATAAAGAGTAAAGATAAATATGAAGGACTGTATAAAGTGATAGAGAAAACACATGACAGAAAGTATAAACTAATAAATGGAGATGGAAGAATTTTAGATCGAAACGTGGAAAAATTAAGAAAATTCTTAAAGAAGGGGGATATGAGGGGTTAGTTTTAAGTTTCGCCAAAATAGTTTATTGTGTTTTTGGTTTTGAAAATTTAAAGGAAATAAATTAGAAAATTAAAATGCAGAGTAAAAATATGATAAAATAAATACGTATTTAAAATATGTTTAAATTAATAACAATTAATATATTTTATAAGTGGAATAAGTTTAAATAAAGTTTAAAATAAATAATTAACGGATTAATATTTTTAGAAATATTTTTTTTTAAAAATGGCTTATTGTAAATTTAAATTAATTAGTTTTTATGATAAAGTTTCGTAAGAATGTAAAAGTATTTTACATTTTAAATTTTGTAAAAGTTTTTGTAAAGAAATGCAAAATTATTTAAGGTTTTAAATTTTGTAAAATTTTTTGCAAAAAATGTAAAATTATTAAGGTTTAATTTTCGTAAATTTTCAAAATTTAATCAAAAAGAATTGTAAATTAATTTTGGGCGAAATAATTGAATTAATTTGTTTAAGTATGTGATTTTTGATATTAATAAATTTTTGTGGTGTTAAATTATGACTTCAGAATGTGATAATAATGAAAGTGACATAAACGCTACTTACAGTTGGGGCATTAGGGACATGGTTTCTGGATAACGAGAAAGTCTTACGTACAATTAAACTGAGGAAACGAGTTGAAAAGATAGCGATGACTGCTGTTCCAAGTAATATTCGCTTGTCGGAGAGACAATGGAAAGGTTTCACAGAGCCCTACTTTCAAGTTTCTCCGACGCTTCTTGTTGCTCCGGACCTGTCATTGCCGTTGGACTCTGGAGACTTTGATGATCCTTTCCTGGTAATTTTTGGTGACAATTATTTAGATTGGTCTGATCCACGGACGAAATTTCATGACTGTCCTATTCTGCTCACTAATCTTACACTTAGTTCTGCCTATACTGGACCAATGTTTGTCTGGCCTACCGATCCGTCTCGCAGACTCTAATTGCCTCTGTTTTCCTTCTGCTCCAATCAGTGATCCTGTGGCAGTATGTACATATTTGATTATATCCAGAAGCTTGTAAATGCTTGAATCTTGTCTCTGTGGATATTTATGCCGTTGGACATTGGGTTCTGGGATGCGGAAGACTTAATGGCGAAATGAATTGGCCTCTGATGAGCTGTATGATGCTGATCCTGAGCCTAATCATATGCATTCATTTTCATATTAACCCCCTTTTTTAATCATTATCAGCTCTCCTCATACCTGTGAAGTAAAAAAAATAATTTCCATTGTAAAAAATTAAATAATTAAATAGAAAAATGTAGATAAAAATGTATATAGATTATACATAAAAAATAGTTCAGTTTTATATTAATTACCAAATTACTGAATCGAAATTCGAAACGATTTGTTTAAATATTATGAGTCTTTGTAATTTTTGATTGAAATGAATATAAATCTTTGTTTTCAATCGATTTCATATATAGTTTTTGTCATCATCGTTTGTTTTCTTGAAATAAAGTCAAACTGTGTGGCGATTAATTCGTTATTTCTTTGGTTTAATTTTCTCCGAATGCGGTTCTAATATTTCTCATTTCCAATTTAAATCGTTAAAACTAAAATTCAAATAAAAATATAATTGTAACAACACGAATGAAAAGTAAGCAAAATTTATTTTCATCGACAAATTAATTTACTTCAAATAACGCGCCACTGACTGTCGAATATTTAAACAAAACGATTAATCACTTTCTCCATCACACACCCCGTGATGTCATCATCATTCATGTCATAATCGTTGAACTAGTCAGATACCCGACGAACTCTCTTAGGTCTGTCTTGCATCTGATCAGAGCCAGACTCACTCGTCTTGTTCACATTTGATGATTTTTTAATGACAAGAAGTAATTCATCTCCCACACCACAGTTGCATCTGATCTCGCTAGTTCCGATACGTGTGGTACGCGTCTCAAATCGGCAACGTGCTTGGGAATACCGTCGATGTCGATCGATGTCGCAGAGTTAACTCGCTATATCGCCCTTCTACTCCAACGCGATGAGCATCGAGCTCCACCCGGTTTCACGTAAACTTGTTCCCTTGGTACAAACTCGATTCCACAGTACTGTTCATCCCTGTATCTTATCATCGAAAACCGCCATTCATATAAAAGATTTCATTACTTGGAACCGATTCACTGCTCGTTCCTGTTTTTTGAGTCAAATTATAATTTATCTATTACATTAATGTGTCTATCACATTCCCTCCTGATCTGGTAGCCATTCTTTTTATTGTACGATTGTTTCTCTCGACAATGCCATTTCCTGAGGGGCGATATGCGCAACGATGTCTGACCAACAAATTCCACAATTCACGCGATCTTTGCTATATTTCCGATCAGAAGCATTTTCCATTATCACAGAGCAATTCATTCGGATGTCCCCTTTCTCGAAAAAATCCTAACAGAATCTCCACAACGATCTCAGTGCTCTCATTGCTCACCCGTCTCCAAATCGCAAAACGGCTAGGCCCACAATCCACGCACGTAAAGAATATTTCACCACCATAGTGAGTGATGTCATACGCCAGACGTTGCCAATTTTTCGGTACTTCCAGTTTGCCCTTGCTCCACTGATGTGCGCTCGAATCGATCGACAAACAACGGTCACATTCCGCTACCACTTTAGCAACTGTAGTCTTATCCGCCGTTCCACAAACCTTCCAAACTGAAAAAAGTGTTCTATCAACGCCACAATGGTGCACTGAATGGACTGCTTTCACATCTTCGACCGATGGCACACTTCCGGAACTGACTGTCATTAAAAATTTCGATTGTTTGAACCGACTTGCAGAAACTCTTGTTAAAACGTCAGATTTATTTTCAATCGATTTCTCGGACGAAATCGTCAAATCGCATTGCATTCCTTCATCAATTGTTCCAACAAGAATAATCGTCTCCTGACTAACATCTCAGACAATCCGTGCNGTGCACCTGTACCCGCTTCTCTCCTGAAATGATCGAGTCTATCCATGAGCATTCAGTTGCAAAGTTACACATTACCTCGATTTAAATCAAGCCCCACACCAAAGCTACGTTGACTCCTTTTAATACTGCATCTAATTCCGCAAAATTGATGTGACAAACATCATCTTTCTTCCGCAACCAGCAGTTACCTTCCACAATAATGTGATCTATTTCCAGACATACCTCGATTACCAGACTACTTGCATCACACCATTGCGTTCTTCAATTTACGATATTCCAGTTTCTCGTCGACTGCCAAACCTTTGTAGACAGTGAGCTCCTTTCAACAAAAACAGCGGCAACATAGTTTGCAAATCTTCCAATTTCTGGAGACGCCCCACCAATTCGAATTTGGGGATCCATTCGAAAAAATTGTCGGTTCCATCGAAACGGTCGATTACGTCTCCCAAATTGATCGACATGTTCTGCCGCGATAGCTTGTAACAACACGAATGAAAAGTAAGCAAAATTTATTTTCACCGACAAATTAATTCACTTCAAATCACGCGCCACTGACTGTCGAATATTTAAACAAAAACGATTAATCACTTTCACCATCACAATAATTACGAAAGAAATCGGTTTAATTGCAAAATTGAGTTGTAAATTTTTTTGTATGATATTTTTCCTTCTGCAAAAAAATTTCAATATTTACCAATAACATAGAAAATTTATTAAAAAATGTAATCGTAATTTTACTTTCTACAAAAGATAAAAAAATTTATGGACCAAGTAGAGTTCTGCCCGCAGAAAGCATGGATATAAAATTATTTTTGATTTACTAGTTTATTTTTCTAGTTTATTATCCTAGTTAATTTTCTTCACTGCCATAATCTATTACAGTGTTTTTCGATCAATTACGTGGACATTGCAATCATTACAGTCATTATTGCAACCAATTAAATCAATTATCGATCAATAAAGTCAATATTGCATTCTAATAAGTCATTTTAAATCAATAGGCATAAAAATAAAATAAATAAATTTACAACAACAATTTATTATTTACAATTTGTAATCAACACATTATACTTTCACGATTTGCTGACATGTTTAAATATATCAGTATGTTTCGATAGTAACCGTTACAATCAGATTGAGAAATTTCAAGAAAAGCGGAACTTATTCTATTCTTCAATTGCGTTTCGTTTAAGCATTCACTCCTAATTACAAGATTTTTCCATTTACTAAAGCAATTCTCGATAGGATTTAGAAATGGACAATAAGGTGGAAGGTATAAAACAGAAAATCCATCAAAATTAAGATTGCGATAATGGTGGATCCTTGCATTATCAAGTATCAGAATAGGAGAGATAATTCCATTAAGTTGGCATTTTTCTTTGAGTTCATTTAAAACACATTGAAAATTTTCTCCGTTGACGATGCGGTCATGTATCTTATGATACAATAATTCATTTCTATTCATGACCGCCACCACTGAAAGGTTTCTACTTCTTGCTAAAGGAACTGTGGTTTTGCACGTGTTCCAGCTTTTGACCTTCCTCTTTTAGGACGTGAGCATACTTTAAACCCAACTTCGTCCAAAAATAAAAAAAGATTCGAGTGGAGTAGTTTGTTCAAACCTGCGAAATTCCTGAGCATACACAAATCGAGCTTCAATTGTTCGTTCTGTATTCCTTGCGACACGAACTGGAAGAATGTTTTTGACAGTGTAATGGAAACTTTTTAAACACCTATCTATCGTCGATTCAGATACTAATAGATTAAGTTCTTCTTGCACGCGTTTTTTATATCCTTTAGCGTGAGCAGACAATTTTCATCAATCCAACCACAAATACTTTCTTTCTGTTCAATTGTTAATTTTCCACGACGATTTCCTCCACGACTTCTTGGTTCAGCTTCTCCGGTTTTGAAAAATTTTGAAACAATTGAAAAAATAGTTGTTCTTGGAAGATCAAGAATTCTTGAAATCATTGTACATCCGTTACCCTCAATTGCAAGACTAATTACACGTTTTCTTATTTCTGGAGAAACTGTTGTTCTACTAAATTTGGAAACTTGTTCTTCCTCCTCTGCTGTGTTTTCAATGTTAATTAGTTCGCTTTCAGTTTCATTCGATGAGTTTTGATCTAAATTGGATCTTGCTGGCATGGGGAAATGCTATTAAACAAATTTAATAAAATACTTTATTTTAAAAAATTTATAACTGACTAATTGATTACAATATTAACTTTATAGATTGCAACATTGACTTTATTGATCGATAATTGATTTAATTGGTTGCAATAATGACTTTAATGATAGCAATGTCGACGTAATTGATCGAAAAACACTGTATATTAAATCATATTGCGGTGCCCTACTCACATTTCAAAAACATTTAAGATTTCAAAAAGATGTAATTCAATAAATTAAATAATTTCTAGACTAATTGAATATTTGAGATTTGTACAGATTGGAGAGATAATAATTGATACGATACCAACAAACAGTTGATCCAAAATATTTTAATATAAATAATAATAATATTAGTAATATAAAATTAAAAATAATTTAAAATTTAAAAATAATAAAAATAATCGATTATATTGGGTTGTTCGGAAAGTCATTTCGGTTTTTAATATTTGTTTTAAATGTATTTTTTTATATTAATAATCATTAATAATCATTGACGATATTATTTATTTTAGCAGTTGGTAATCAAAGTTAGATTTGGAAATTTTTGGAATAATTAAAAAAATTTATATTTGATTTTTGACCTATCAAAGATGGAAAGCAAGAATCAGCATTTATTGCCTGTATTACTTTTTTACTTCCGAAAAGGTAAAAATGTTGTACAAAGAAGAAGAAAATTATGCGAAGTGTATGGTGAAGATGTGTTGTCAGAACACCAATGCCAAAAATTGTTTAAAAGATTTAGATCCGGAAATTTTGATGTTGAAGATTCTTCGCGTTCCGGAAGGCCCCTTGAGGCCGATGAAGGCATAATAAAGGCATTAATTGATTCAAACCGGCGAGTAACAACTCGCGAAATTGCCCAGACATTACATTTATCTAATTTGACCATCCATGATCTCATTGACATTCTATTCGCATCAGAAGCAAAATTACCACAACATTATTGTGATCAAGAAAAAGAAAAAGCGCATATCATTCAAGGAGACAATCAGAAAAGTTCATAATAACCTCTACCGTTTTTTTAATGTTATCCATCAACCAAACTATAAGTAATTGTACTAAACAAAAATTTTGGCATGTCGGGATTTTGGATGTCAGGATTTTTGCCCGCTCCCGAAAAAATGAGTTAATAATCCGTGTTTGTCGGATGAAATCGATCGATCGACTGATATCGATAAATTTATTAAAACTGACGAACCAATACTTCAATGGGCTCAGGAAAACCAAAAGAATCCACTGTGTAACCCTGCTGCCTCCATCCGATTCTCGGGGCAACCTAATGGTTGGGCGGAACACTCACCATTTTGTTCAAAAATGAATTCTTTGAGAAGTCCTGTGTAGTTTTGCATAACATCTCTACATATTGTTTCATTAAAATGTTTAGAGATATTCACTTGATTGATTCTGATATTTTCACGTAAGACTTTTTCAGTTAAGAATTTCGAATATATTCTGTTATTTCTACAGTAGAGAAACATCAAAGAGTGTGTCAACTAAGCTGTATAACAAATAGCTTTGTTCATCATGTTCATGTTAGAATACCGAAGTCTAACATGCGCGACAGGAATTTAGTTGAAATTCAGGACCGCGCTCATCCCCCCAGAAATGGAGACATACTGAAACGAAGACTGATTCTCGAACACATTAAATTAATCGGACTTTCAAAACTATTTTGAAAATTATTGCGATTGTACTATTCTAATTGTTAGTTGTACGGTCTTAAATAACATTATTATATTTATTCTCAGTTATATTTTGTTTTTTATAGAATTTCATGATAATAATTTGTTTACTTATAAATATTGCACATAAAGATGGTTTGTAGCTAACACTGTCACAATATTTTTTGTAATAAATTTTTCGGTACTACTCACAAGGTATCGATGTTTCCAATAATCTAGAATATTCCAAAAAATGTTTCAAACAAACGAATTTATTTAAAAACCTGAACATCAAAAGCATATATTAACAGCATCACAATTTGAATGCAAACATTTATTGACAATACAAACAGATTCTTCACAACAATTTTCAGAGGTTATCTTTTTTTGATTGATATAGTTTTTGTTAATATATTCAAATCCAAAAAACAATAATGGGACAGATTAATAATAAATTTTAATTTCTCATAATTTTTATTGGATAAAAGTAATTACGTAATTTTTTAAATAAACATTAATTTTAGAAATATATTACATTTAATAAGTCAAAATCATTTACTGAAAATATTATTAAAATTCATAATTATCAAACTTTAATTAATTAGTACTTAAAATTAATATCATTAAATTAATTTTATTAGATTCAAATAATCAATCAAATAACATATCAATCCCATCTGAGTAGGAGAGTCACAAATCTAAACAGCATACAAACAACAAACTTACAACATTCCAAATTATCCCTCACAGCATATTTTTGATATTTTGAGAAAGTATATTCTTTATTCTAAGTAAATGCCAATATTCAAACAATTAAGTTCTACACTTTCCATGAAAAATTTATTCTAGTCAAGTTTACAGTCATTGTGATCAAGCTAGTCCGAAAAGTAAATAAAAGTTTCTAGAATAAGCTTTCAGAGATTCTATTATGAGATTTGCAGATCTGGAATATTTTTTCATCAAAAGTAAGGTTCTCATGAAGATAGAAACTGTCAAAAGTCTAAGTGTTGATTATATTGCTTATCGTCCTCATAATTTCAAAATAAAATTTGCGGAAGAATAATCCGTCAGTTAACACTATATTTATAATATCTTGAAGAAACTATATCATTAAAGTATAATACATGTAATCCAAATCCTTCTTCTTGTAAGTTCATTCACAATTCCTCCTTCTTCATTAGGAATCACCTTTATTAATTCTGTTGACAATTAAAATATTCTGGCAAAATAAATTGGATGTTGAAAAATATTTTTTTGAAATATATTTTTACTTCTGTATATTTTAACATTAGTAAATAGAGGAATATCGATTCCATTCTTCATTTGAGGAAGGAACTAACTTCTTATAAACTTCTTATTGCTCAATATGAAAGAAAGCTTTTGATCAAAATTATGTTTATGAATGATAAAAATTAATTTTCCATTGTTTACCCTCATATTCAAACATGTTTAAAATATTTTCTAAAAACATTGGCTGTTGTGTTCCACAAATTTTATCAACTTTATATTTATTGAATTAATTTTTAATTAATAGAAGTAATAGTATTTTTTATATTTAAAATTGTAATTATCGCAAATGAATATTTGTTTTAATAAATTAATAAATTCTTTATCGTTATGACTTACTTAGTTGTCGTTAAAATTTGGTATTGTTTTCAGTTGGAATTAATGTTTATTTCCAAATAGGCTTTGGGTTTTTGTACAAAATCGATTGTTATTCTTTTGATTTTTCTAGCTACTGTAATGACCCTGGCTTTAACTATTTTATTTGAAGGAAAATGGTGGATTGAATTTTTCATATGTTTAGTCGTAATAGTATTCTTATTTTTATTTATATCTTGTTACTGGTCAATAATTATAGTTATGTATTTGTTCGTCACGGCCAGTGCCGACTTGAGAAGTTTACTTTTAGAGGTCACATTTAGTCAAGTAGTCGTAATGATTAATATAAATAGAAATATAATATAAACACAAATATTGATTAAATATTACACCCATTTTCTACTTGATAGGGCACTATGCCACTTAAATAGGGCACTCTATAGATAAGAGTTAAAAAACTAACTATACAAATACTAATTGACCAATGAAATTCAACCATTTTTTCAATTTGATATAACATTTTCATTTTAAAAGGGCATTAATATATGAAAAATAAATATGCATGCAAAAACACTCATACACAAACCACAAACACACCAAAAAATTCAAAAACACATTTACTATGCATACACAATATTTTTGCATTTTCATAGGGCCCTTTTCGTTTTAATAGGGCAATTTAAAATGAAAATTAATAAAAAATTTAATTTTTTTAAGAAATATTTTCCAAATTGAAGTAAAAATAAGGAAATTTATTACTCGGAAACCGAAATAAAGATGAAGCACAAGAAAAACGGAAATTTGGTGTTTAAAAAATTGTCATTTAACATTTTTAATACAGAATAAATAAAATCAGACTATAAAAAGCAAATATTTATTAAGTTTTATTTAATAACAACAGAGATGTGTTTCTCTGTACAAAACATCAAAACGTGATCTTTTCTTTTACGAAGTTCATTGGTATTTATTTAAACGCGATTCGCCGATATTGGGCACCCACAACACAAAACCCTAAAGTCTCTCAAGCGAGTCGAAGTGAGGAAATTCCAAAATGATTCTGTAGTGA
>MQRK01166395.1:0-15186 GCA_001938485.1 Girardia tigrina | reverse complement strand
CTGAGCCCGCCACGTCTACGCGGATGATCACGCGCGACTTGCCGTTATTGAACATTTTTAGTCGCTCCAGATACTCCGCGTCCGCTTCCATCAAGTTTCGATGCGTCTGTCGTGCGCCATTCCGATCCAAATCGAAATGCTTCCTTCGCCGCCGAAACCGCCTTGTCGATGTCTTTGTCGCGTCCATCTTGCACTCGAGCGATCTCGGTCTCATTGGCCGGATTGATCGTAGGAAACGTCACTCCGTCTTCACTGTCGTGCCATTCGTTGTTAATGAATATCTAATTTTGATTTAATTGAATAATTAATTTTTAAATTGATTAAATTATCGATCAATATTTATTTATTTACTTTTGTAAATTTGATATACAGATGTCGCCATTTGTATCTTCCTAGATAATGAGTTTTCGAGAGTAATGATTTAATCACTGTCGAAATCAGTTTTATGTGTAGTAAGATACGACTTGATTGTTGATTGGTCAACAGTCAAGGTCGTTCGATACTATCAGTCACATAAGTGAAAGATAACACAATTATCTGTGTTACTTTTATTCTTCTTGTCTCGTACGTTAAGAGTTAAGATTTTCGCCAGTAAGATAAATTATAAATTTACCATTAAAATGTCAACAAATTAAGAAACAGAAAGATATATTTTATTTAAATAGGACAATTCGAACCATGTTTAAAAAGTAAGGAAAGAAGAGTAAAATAATAACCTTTAAACCAAAAGTTATGCAACTATTATTTGATTTTTTTGTAAATATTTCTTAAATTTTTAATAAATTTTTTTATCGAATTTAATTTTATTATTAATAATAATTTATTTGCAGAGCCGAAATGAATACTTGTGGTTACATCTTTTTTTATTAAACGATGGAAATAATTTGCAATTTATACATTAGTTTCGAAAATATTAAGGTGTAAAACTAATCCCGAGGTCGATGATTAAAAAATAGTTAACTATTTTATTCTTTGATGTTTAGATTTTCATGGTCGATTGTATACTGATGTCCATGGGACTTAAGTATAGTTTTACTTCTCTCATACATAGGAGTAGAAATTTTAATATTTCTTATAAACATTCTGACGGGTGCAAACTAGATACAAAACCCTCGTGTGGATATTGGGTTTGGCAATGACATGTGGAATCAAATATATAATCCATTTTGACTGTTTGTACATTAATCTATTATTTATAGACAAATTCCATTTTAATACAAACCTTAAAAATCAAACCAAATAAAAAAACATCAAGCAAATCAAAATAAACTGTTTTGCTTATTTAACTTCAGTGGTTTAACCATCATCATTAGAAGAAGTGATTTTTAAAAAGAAACTCGAATGTAAAGTGCAATTAGTTGTTATGTACCCAATACTTCATCAGTACATTAGGAGAGCAATTTTTTATTATCATTGTCCCAAGATTATTTACATTTTGAAAATTTATAGCTTCATTATATTTATTAGGAATTATTGAAATGGATATGGTAAATATTGTTTACAAGATCTTTGAATACTAAAATTAAAATTCAAAGTACACTCTAAAACTTTATTTCGAGTGCTTAAAATAATGAATCAATAACGAAGTCAATAAGATCGGGATTAGCACAACTTTGACGTCCATATTCATACAGTGTATAGAAAACTAAAGGAATTTATTTACAGAAAATAAAAGTTGATTAAAGATGTATAGATTATGTTGTGCTGTTATTCGAAGAAGAATCTTTTAGGAATGAGAGAAAGACTGATTTGCACAGAAAAGAAGCGACAACATTAATCTATACTTTATATCCTTTAAGAATAATTACAATAATGTTCTGTTAGAGGTTTAATGCAAAAAGTATCGTCTTTATTGAGGTAAAAGCTTCAATAATTAGAAATTTGAATAATGATCTGACAAAAATGTTCTCTTGTTGTTCACCTTGTCATCTCAAGAATGCACCACACCTGGCATTCGTGCTCTCGCACTTCCGGAGATCAATTTCGAAATTCTTTTCATATATAATAATCTTGCTGAATAAAATCTTCTTACTGATAGTAAAAATAGAATTTCGATTTTCGAAGAATCACCTTTAATTTATGGTTTCATTCATGCTAAAAGCTACACACCTGCCTTATTTCCTCCAAACATTAAAGATTTATATGAAACATTAATTCATGGAAAAGTAGGTCCAACTAATTTTTGCGACGGATGACAAACCATCAATCACTCCTTGTTTTAATGCAACTATCCATCAAAGTGGAATTTTTAGGGAATAATCAAAGAAATAGCTAGGCTTTTTGCCTGCATTCTACGGGACGCATCGCGAAGTCGAAGAAGTCCAGAGAAAAAAAGTACTTATATAAAAGTGTATATCAGATGTGTAGTTGAATGTTATGGGCGGTTAAATTGTTTCACGTTTTATATGCAATCATTTCTCATGCTCTTAATATAATAATTATTTTATATTTTAATTTAAATTTTCAATGTTTTAAAATATATATGTACACCCAACTCTTTTTTTGCACGACTTTTTTTACACGTTTTTGAAATAACACGGTTCATAAAAATATTTTCCCGCTAAATTTTTTTCTAACACGTTTTTTACGCCTCGTTAATTAGTTTATGCTGGGGCAGACAATGGTAATAAAGATGATGAAAATGACGAAATTGAAGGGGAAGTGTCTCCATTAACGGTCGATTTAATTCGCGAGGTATTGAAACTTGCTAAAGGTATAGAGCAACATTTTTTTACTCATGATCCTGACGCGGGGCGCGCATTAAAATTTCAGCGCAATCTTCAGTTCTGTATAAGTGGATATCAAGAGTTATATAAGCAACTTGAAAAGCCGAAAAAGCAGCAGTTAATAACAGATTTTTTAATTCGACAACAAATAGCAGAATCTATCAATTACGTGAAAAATTCGGATGTGCTTCAGTCGTTAGAAATATCTTCCGGCGAAAGTAATTTGGGATCGATCGAATATAAATGTCATGAATTCTTATCAAGCAGTGAAGAATAGCCGCAAAATAAAGTTTAATTCCTACTTTTGATTTTTAATTTTATTTGCATGTATTATATTAATGTTCTTTCGTGCTTATTTGAATTTAGTATTTATTTTTTGTAATAAAGGCGATTTTTATATTTTTTACACTTAAGATTTATCTTATTATTATTTTTTGCACGACTTTTTAAAGAAATATTTAGGGGTTTTTTCTAAATTACGCGACTTTTTTAAGTTGTCGTACGCATCCTTAAATTTAAATGTATTATAGGTATTTTTTCACACGATTTTTTTTGCATGGTCAACTAAAGAACGTGTCTACCGTGTAAAAAAAGAGTTGGGTGTATATTAGAAAAATGTATATTATTTCTAGGTTGACAAAAGTTGGCTAATGTGTATTATTCACTTTATTTTCAGTTTATAATATTTTTATGTAAAAACTTAGTTTAATAATGCTAATTTGTATGGATTAATATAAAAATATTAGTTTCGTGTAGTTAAATATTTATGAATGTGCGAAGAATCATTTTTTGATAAAGAGACCGCTAGAAAAATGAATGTGACGAAATGTCCCAAAATCTATTTTAGAGGGTCAAACAATTGTGGACATTATATATAAGAATTGCGGCTATGTAATCATCTGATGTAATAATTAATTCAATACTTTCAACAAACAGGAAAACAGACTTTACTTTTAAGTATTGAAGAAAGTGGTTTGTTCAAAAAAACCTTACATCATAAATTTAATAGTTTCATTGTTTTGTATATATTTCATAATTTTAGTAAATTATTATGTGTTAAAAATTAATTAGTAAGTTATGAAATCATTTCATTATCTATGAAAAGCCTTGTTGTACTGTATTTCATTTATAATTTTGCAATATTTTGATTATTAGAGGTTTTTTTGAGTATGTAGTCAATGGGTTTGTCATTGTTGTAGTATAAATGCTTTGGTAGAGTTTAACCAAAGAAATGAACAGTGGTTATCTAATTTAGTACACATAAAAATATTGTATTTCCTGCAGCTCAAAATTCACATTGTACAAAATAAGATAAAGTCAGAAATCGAATCTTTTTCCTGTTTCATGGTCGAAACTTTGCAACGAAAGATTTTCCAATGTACTAATCACATGAAGATTGAACGATGATTGATTTCTCAATGTAAATCTTGGCTAAAGGGATTTATAAAAGAAATAATTTTGTTCACTTTCCAGGGAATTCGCAATCGATCTTTTCAAGAAAACAATGAGCCTTTATCGATTTGAACAAATCCAAAACATTTACATTTTGACGAGAAATAAACCAGAAGTTGTCGTATTCATCAGGACCCCTTCGCTCCTATTCAATAGATATTTAATGATGTTATAGAAAATTCATCTTTAGAAATATATGAAGTTATTCTTTGCAACATCTACAGTGATTAAGAACCTTACTTGATCTACTTGACTGTGAGTGTTCACTAATCCGTGTTTTGAGATGACGATTTCTCTCTCCAATGTAAATGTTTTTACACCCGTGACAGTTGAATTTGTACACAAGATTAGCTTTCACTAAATTGTAAGTTTTGGATTTCATGGTAAGGTAATTTCTTACTTTGGATGTTACGGAAACTATTTTAACATTATCGATATTTTTATAAATGTTAATAAACCTTAATATGAGTCTGTTGAGAATGATATTTGTTTACGTACAATTGAATGATACTTTTCTTTAGGGATTTAAAGGAACCTCATTAGAATTTAATACTTGTGTTTAGTTAAACAATAAGTTTTATTATGTATCTTCTTGTGAACTCCATTTGCGTTCAATTTACTTTATTAATGACCCATGAGATTCCACCGCGTTTCAATTATGATATTCATTCAATGACTGAGTATAATAATTCGACTTATACATTCGAGGGTGTACCTCCGGCGCACCTCCAAGTCCAAGGATTATTTCTTGCACTTTGATGTATCGTTGAGATGCATTCCAAACATTTGTGAATAATTATGTGGAAATAGTAACAATCGTGTCCTGTATCATCTTTGTAAAGGTCAGTTTGTTTTTAGGACAGAAATAGTGCCCAAAAATGAATGAATAATTTAACAAATACCCAACAAACGGACCTTTACTATAGCAGGATGTGTTAAATCAAAATAAGGCGTTTCGTTTTACAACGTTATTATTTTAACTAAAAATAAAACAATACAACCGATTCCTTAACTTTTGATACAATTCCGAAAGAAAAGAAATATCAACAAAATAACTCGGATAAATAAATGTCACCTTTTCGTCACCTGATTATGATAGATGGATTAATTGATTATTCGGAAATAGGTTGTGAGAATTCTCTTGCTTGGTTGGCGATGTAAATCTGATCATAAAAAGAAACTACATCGGAGGCAATAATTCATTTTAATATCGTAGTCTAGCTATTTAGGAATTTAAAATTGCTCATCGATATAATATAATACAGATATATAATATAATATATAATATAATACAGAAGGTAACACAAAAAAATACAGTATATCATCAAAAACAATCTTATATGATCAAAATAAATAAACATAATAAAATACATCATCACCAAACTACATCAATCAGCCCAAAAAGAAAAAAAAATAATAAACAACATATGTCATACGACATACAAAATAATTCACTCTCTTTAATAACTAAAAAAACTTATTTGTTTTTTTTTATTTCAAGTCAATGGTCATTACAATCTTGTTATCATCGTGTACTGTAAATTTAATTATTACTATTATCAGATCATCGAATTATTATTAAAGATTGCTTCTAAAAATCATGTGTTGTAATATTGTATAGTTTTAATATCCCATTATCGTATGGTGTAATTTAATAATTATTGCTCAAAATGTGGTTGGCAGGTCGGATTCATATCTTTGTATGGATCGACTCCTGTACACGAATATATCTGTCTTTTAAATGGCAACTTTAATTACATATTTTATTTTTCCGGGTTTATTAAACTAATATTTTATTAACATGTATTCACGCTGGATATAAATAAAAGGGCGAGTCAAAAAAATACATAGTCTAGAGGCCTTCATAATTTTGTTGATTCTCGAGTATTATTTAGAGTTCAACAACCATGTTAAGGCTAGCCGTAATTTTATGCCTTTTGCTTCCATAAATTAACAGGTTCCGATTCATTCACGAATTAAAATTCTTAACGGGTTAATTTATTAGTTTTAGTAAAATAATAAGTCATATTTTTCGGAGCGTTAACATTTTGCTACCGGTTACACTTTTAACCGAATGACTTATCTATGGTATCGATTAATGAGAAATATTATAGATGATTATTTCTTCAAGTATTTTCTTGGTCTTCGAAGAATGGCAGATAAGATATTTCAATTTTAATTTCATGTCTCTAATTTGAATAAAATGTTTGCTAAATAAATCTGATGATTAAATATGATGTTTTTCCACAGATTTCTTTTTTGTACATTTGCATCACTTCCAAAACTATAGACTCGTAAAATGTCTTGAAATATTTAACAACATCTGAATCATCTAACAATGTTCCATGCAACATTGCTTTTATTTTTTAAAATATAAATCTAAAAAATTGAGAAAGCTGTCTGAAAAAATGTTGATTTTTTTCTATTTCTTTTCTGGGAGATTCATTGTTATCATTTTAAAGTTTATTGTAAGATTATTCTTATATTTTAATTCTATTTTTTTCAGTTTCTTTTTTTATCAGTAAAATACGTTTGTATTTCTTTCTGGATGTCGCCTCTTTCACACGATTTGACATTATATATATATATATATATATATATATATATATATATACATTTTATTAATTATATTTATACATTTAATTATATATATAATTAAATGTATATGTATAAATATAAATTATTAATTATTAAATTTTGATTAATTAATGCTATTTGTAAATAATTCATTCGGACTTCTTCATGTCGGTTTATCAATTATCCCATTTATCTTAGTTTCCAAAGGATGTTTACCAAAAAACTGTAAAACTGTCAACAGCGGATTTTAATACATTTCTTGTGATATAAATGTGAGACAATTCAACAACAACAATTTCCGATCTCAATTCATCAAATCTCATCCTCAGTCGCTGCCATCTGCCGTTCCTCAATATCAAGCACAAAAATTCCACAAACTCAACAACCAATCCTTATCCCAAGAATGTTTCTCGAGCTCGATCAACAATTCCAATTGCAATCCGAATTATTCGACTACCACATCTTCATACATCTTGTAGACGATTAGCTCAATTAATTCGTCAATAACTATTCGAACAACAACTCGAATTTTCTTTCTGTTAGCCTATTGTGAGCCTATATTTCATGTCTTTAATTTGAATAAAATGCAGAAATGACAAAGAAAGATAAACATCAAGTTAGAAGATATGAGAATCCTGAACATATAAGAAATGCAGCTCGATTGAATGAAACAAACAATATACAACCAATATTAAGAACGGAACGTAGAATACCATCGAAAAGATTTAATAAAAGTAATGAGAGAGGATCCAGTAGAATGACAGAAGATAAACAACAATATAATCGACCGGTGCATTCGGCTTGGTACGAATCAAGGAAGTTATATTGTAAAATAAAGATACTTCTGATTCCAGAAGAGGAGCATTTAACCAGAGAGGATTGTTATTGCTGTGGAAAACATGAGCATTTGTGGAAAGATTGTCCTTTAAATAATCTTTGTTTAATCTGTGGAAAAAGTGGACATGGGTTCAGAAACCGTAATCATATTAAGAATGTTAATGCATCAAAGATGTGTACAATGAAGAAAACGTGGATATCGTATCATATAAAGATGAATATGAAGATGATTTAAATGCCAAAGACTCCATGGTGAGCATTTCGTATGTGGAGTCGGCATAAGATATCCAAAAAATCGAATTGCAGAGATAGTAGAGGGGTCAGATGGTAGATGGTGGAGCGATGTTAAGCTAAACAATCACAATGTATTAATGTTGTGGGATAGTGGAGCGGGTGTTTCAGTTATCAGTGAGAAGGTTTGGTTGGAAATCGGACAACCCAGATTAGAAAAGAGCCCAATTATACTACATGGAGAGTTTTCAGAAGGCCACATTTTGGGAAAAAGGACAGTGAAGTTGAAATGGAAAGAAGAGTGCCATGTGGTAGATTTATTAGTGGTGAAAGCAATCCGACCGGCAGTCATTGGAGGTGTTAATGTCATGCATAAATTCNGAATCAAACTTGAAAAAACTACCAAGAAGTCAGTTGTGATAGTGGAGAAAGATATGAAACTGCAAGAGCAAAACAAATGACTGGAAGACCTCGTGAAACGATATGATGATGTTTTCATGAAGCATAAATACGATTTTGGATTTATGGATATTGCGGTCCATAAATTTGAAACAGAAGGTAAACCAATTTTTCTGAATCCAAGAAGGCAATCGATTCATTTAGAAAGTCAAATCGAAGGATTTTTGAAAGGATTAGAAAAGGCAGGAATAATTTAGAAATGTAAAAGTGAATGGAACTCCTCGTTAGTAATTACACCAAAGAAAGCTGGAGGTATTCGAATTTGTTTAGATTTCAGAAAATTGAATGATGTATCAAAGAAAGTGTCCTTTCCATTGTCAGACAGCCAAATGTTAGTGGATGCTCTGGGTGGCTCCTGAATTTTTTCCAGTATAGATTTAGGCAAAGCATACCATCAAGTAGCATTGGATGAAAGTTCTCAAGAAAAGACTGCGTTTTGCACAAGAATACAGCAGTATTGTTTTAACCGTGTACCGTTTGGACTTTCAACAGCACCCGGAACGTATCAGAGAATAATGAATTCATTATTTGAAGATTTACTATTCTATGGAGTAATAATATACCTAGATGATGTCTTAATTTACTCAAAATCAATTAAGGATCATATGAGACTATTAGATACTCGATTTGAGAAAGATCGAGGCTACGAGCAGACCAAGGAAGAACGAGTAATGTCTGATACGTTTTCTTGGAATATAAATTACTGTGCTGAACTGTTGATAGTAGACAAACACGAACGCTCACATTGCACAAATTTAAAGAGAAACGACTTTTATCTGAGAAATTTTTGACACTGGATAAAGCAATTTCATGTTACTACGAGAAAAAACTGTCTGTCCTGAGGTTTGATCTTTGGTACACCTAAATCCTTCTGCCGATTTGCATCCTGTATTGGAGTACTGGTCTAACCAATGTTCAACATTATTTTTACATAACTTCCGTCACAGATGTTCTTGCAACGAGCATACCGATGAGACATCTTTTATCCAATGCTAATAGTTGTGATGGCATGAAATCTGAGATGAAATCCAGATTTGAAACTAAGATTTTAGGCGTGTAATGAGCACAAAATGACATGTGTTCAACACATACACACTCGTGCTATACGATTATAGTGAGTGCAGCATCTAAGAGTCATTACCATTACTTATGATAGGTAATAAATTATTACCTAGTATTATTATTAATAATACTATGTCCAAATAATATTTCTTTGAAACAAATGCGTTTTGTCTACAATTAAACTCAAATAACACCATTCCAACTTTAAATTTTTATTGGAAAACATGTTTCGCCACTTTTGTGGCATCTTCAGTTCTGTATTTAAGTAAAAAAGTAATATAGTAACATGACCATTACGTCACAGTGTGTTTTAGATTTATTTGAAAATTAATTAGATATTTTTTTTAGTTAGAAACAATATTTTCATTGTAACACCTACTGAAGCATGTTTTCTAATAAAAAAATTAAGTTGGAATGGTGTTATTTGAGTTTAATTGCAAACTTACCATTTGATTTAATCATTTTTGTCTACAAGTGTAATTAATTATTTTAACGTTTGTTGACAGGATTTATTGGAAAAAGAAAATAAACATAACTGATAGAAATGAATCTTTAAAGAAACTGACAATGACATAAATTCACATTCATGAAAATCCAAATTATCAATACAGACAGAAACAAAAATGAATGGCGTAAATATTTTATTAAAAATATAAAAGATATGATCATAATTGTCCAACATCACAATGTATGGAATACAAGTTTTTACTGATTACCTTCTAGAGCCCAGGACTTGATTAATCCTTTTTAACACAGTGCTTTCCTTATTGTCTTTACAGTACTGAAAATTTAATTTTTTAATAGTAAATTATAGATATAAAAATTGGGTTAGTCAATAAGAAAAATCGAATTTTTTTATATAAAATTTGTATTTTGATAAAATGTAATGGGTGATTAGAGGAAAATAAAATAATAATTTTTTTTAAAAGGATCTTAATAATTTTTGTAAGGACCTATTTCTCTTTACAAATTACGTTATTTATTACATAATATGAATATACCAAAATTGGATACAATTAATTATCAAAATTAAGCAGATGATCAAAATTATTAAGCTAGATTATATTCTAATTAGCTAATAGGAAAAGTTTTAACAGATAATTCCAATGCTAAAGGTTTAAAGAAAACGTTATGACAAATGACATTATAGAGGTCAAGGTAACTAACAAAAGTAGGGAGAAATTCAGATAAAACTAGTAAATCAAAAAAATAAATTTTTTGTGTATTCCTCATGCAGGCAGAACTCTACTTTGCCAAAAAAATTTTCATTAAAAAAATAATTAAAAAAAAAACAATAAAAATTATATAAACTACTTCATTTATAAGTAGATCCTTTTTAATTAATATTGTTCTGGAACTCAGAATTTTCCGTTTTTTCTTATTTTGGGACCTTAAAAATTTTTTTGATCAAATTTTTACATAATCATTTATTGTCACCGAAAATGAGTAAGTGTGCAAAATTTAAGGTAAATTGATTAAGTAAAAAGCCTTCTAAAATAGGTTTCTAAATTCCATGGATACATAACTAGAAAGTAAGCTAATAAAAAGAATGGAAAAAGAAGACGTTCAAACTATCAAAAAAATGAAAACAGACATCAAATCAAAGAGTTTCAAATATTCAGTGGCACAATGGTGATAACGGGTTGAACATCGAAATTTAGAATACAAATAAAAACACAGACGTACACATTATATATCGGGTATACGAAGATCAGAATGCTGCACTGTAACAAAGATGGGCATTTCAGCACAGACTGTTCACAACACAATGTATCACTTGTTATTGATGTGGTACATGGCATAAGAGGCGAAAAAGTCTGATGATCGGATGTAACAGATGCCGGAAGAAGGAGTGTTATATGTTATTGAACGAGCAAAAGTTGTATTACCAACCAATATTTGATAAGGGATAAAATTTGTTATGGTTCAATAATGTACTAAACAAAAATAAATGAAATATTATCAACAAAAATTATATTAACTAATAAACTGTTCAACAGACAGATATAAAAGAAAGTCAACATAAAACAGTAAATGAGAAACAGGAATAGGTTTATAACATCTATTTATAATCGTAAGTCATCGTTGAGACAATTATTTATCGATTAATCTAAAAACTTATTGATTGCACCCAATATATATAAAAATATCACTTCGAAATCATATTTAGTGACAAAAAGAGCAATTTTGATATTGAAAATTTATAAATAAATTATTTATAAAAAATAAGTGAAATTATTACTTGTATGAAACTGTTCAATAGTCCATATTGATTGGCACATTGAATTAAATCGGCTGGATCCGTAATTTTCAAAAGGCATTTCATTTTAAACTAAAATTATTAAATTTTTTTAATATTATTAAAAATATTAGATTAGTACTCACTGCTGTGAGTACAGAGAGTATTTTCTTTTGTGTAGATCAGTTTTTTTACTGTAAATTGCGTATTATTCTGCGAAAAGTGTTTTATGATTTGAATAGTATATATAATACTGTGATTGTTATATTATGCTGAAATTTGTCTATTAAATCAGCAGTTCCCAACCTTTTTTCATTAGAGTACCCCTCTACCTGATTGTTTACTTAGTGGGTACGCCTAACACATACACACAAATATATATATATATATATATATATATATATATATATATATATATTGAATTAAATATATATATGAACACATACAAATAAGAAATCATTTAGTAATTTCAGATATACAAATATATTTACTTTCAAGACGAGTATTTTGCCCATATAAATGTGTTTAAAAAATCAGAATATGGTACTATTTCCTATTATTTAATTATTTTAGTATAAGAAAATAACCATTTGCAATGTGTTTAAAGATTCTTTTGAGTTTTCAGGATAGATTTGAATTGCACTTTCCGCCATAATACTTTTTTTGAGTATCCCTAAGCAACCTTTCGCGTACCCCAGGTTGGGAACCGCTGCATTAAATGATTGTTAGTGCTATGAAAACATTAGCGTTATGTAATATGGATAACAGATACTGTTGCGGAAACCGTCTCCTGATATTATAAAATAGCGAACATTTTTTGCATAGTACTGAGAGTTTTTAAAATTCTTTTCGTCGCTACTTTCAACCAAATTATTCAAACCTATATCTTTCAAATATTTTTTATTATAATAATTCAGTTTTATATCTCGATTTCTACGAAATCTTTCATCCATCTCTGGTGACACATTAAGAGAACCACTACCGGTAGAAAATTTCAAATTTGAATAGTTACGATTTTATAATAATTATTAGTAATTATTAATAATTATTATCAAATACACATGATAAACATTTAACGAAAGAATCGAGGAAATTTTGTCTTTAAATTTTATTGATATTGAAAACTGTTCACATGGAATTGTTTCATTAACATTTTTTCTCTTCATTAAGCGCACATGCATTGACATTAAAATGGAGAATTTGACATAAAAAATCACTGAGAATTGAGATTTGTAGCAAAAACAAAAAGAACTTTGTCTGAAAATTTTATTGAAATTCAAATCGATTCACTAATTATTTTTCAATGTTAATTGACAAAATTCTATCAACAAACATACATACACATACCCAGCACTTTCATTGGTTATTACACAAACATGCAATCATTTCCACCTATTTACCTACATGTATATTCTCTTCTCCTTTTTTATGACAGCACACACACTCAAACACGACAAATCGAGTCACATTTACACCAAATATTCATTTGACAAATATACACACACTGTCTCATTATTCGATTACCATTATTATTAAGAACATTTAAACAAGTCTCGTTTGAATGTTTATTACAATCACATTTTGTTCGGAATTCGAACGTTTAAATTTATTATATTTTTTTAAATAAATTAAATATTCATTATTATATGTATATATAAAAATATATATTGTTTCAAATCGATCAAAAATGAAAACTTTGAATGTAAAAACTTTCTCTGTTTTTTAAAAAAAAATTTTTGAATTGTTATTTTTTGTGAAAAAACATTTTTAATGTTCACTTGTAAAAAAATTGAGAGTTTTTGTAATTCGATTTGTTTTGGAAAGAGGAAAATATTGATTAATGTGAAGAAAATGTGATTATTTTTTTTGATTTGTTTAAATCGCCCATTTGAAATTGGATGTTTATTATTGCAATTTGAAAGCGTGTATTGCGTTGAATTGGCTGAGCGTTAAAATTTGAAAAGTTTGTTGAAGTGTCAATAAAAAATTTGAAATGGAGTTTTGTTTTTTGCGGATTTGAGTTAATTATTTTGAATAATGCCGCTCGATTGACCGTGAATTTCAAAATGTGTCAAAAAATTTTAAAATATTTTCCAAGAAATTAATCGCTTTAGCGACTGGAATCAAAATTTATGCGTATTTACACGAGACCGATCCCGATTATCTCGTGGACGAATTCCCGCGATCGAAGATCGTTATTGGGGCGAATTCGATCGATTATCGGATAACGAATCGATCAGCAATAAATACTTGATAGCGGATAACACAATCAATTCATTTGGAATCAATTTGGAAAAGTACATCCATTGCGATTTATCTAGAGATTTGTTCGGTTCCGCGGTCGTCAATCTATTGAATTCGTCTTGTTTATCGATTGTTAATCTTTATTTTGAACATTTCCGCGTGGACCTCGCTCGAGATTGAAGTCTGTTGTCGTGCCTTGATTTGTCGGCTGAAGTCAAATCTGTCGATAAATTAATCGGCATGTTCGTGAGGAACAAATCAAAAATTTGTCTCAATCGTAGATTATCGATGAAAGAGAAATCAATGGGCCCAGCAAATTCGAACCCAACCACTGCGCTACTCTGTTGCGTCCGTCCGATCCTCGGGGCGACTTGAGGGTCGGGCGGACCACATTTAGAGTCATTATGACTCTCAGAAAGTCTTTCATCGTTTGTCATCCTTCTAATTGGTTTTCTTCTTTCTGTCTTTAATCATGATTATTCGAACAATTTTTCTAAATTATTTTTTAAAATATTTAGCCTCTAAAAGTATTAATTAAAAAAATAATAATTTTTACCATTTTTCAATAAATCTTAAAATAATAAAAATGTCATCAAATTATTAAAAATGCATTTAATTTAAATTTTACTAAAAAATATTAAACTTAATTTTAATTGTGTTCGAATAGTCAATCACTTTAAATTTAAATAAAAATACCAATTTCCATCTGGGTGGGAGAATCACCATTCTAAATTCAACATACTTAAATCAACATACATCATACATACATTTACACATTAAAACAAATTAAAATATTCCTCACAATTATTATTCCTATTTTCAAATTTGTTTGTTGATTATTAAAAAAAAATTTTTTATTTAGTTTAATTGAATTAATTATTTTTACTTATCTTATTTAATTAAATTATTTTTAGCTATTTAATTGTACATTTTTAAATTATTTAATTATTCATGTGAGGAATATTTGGTGTGGATGTTTTTGTGTAGTGTTTGCATGTTTAAATGTTGTGTGTTAATTTGGGATTGTGCCTCTCCTAATCAGATGGATGATTAATATTTTACTTCTTATTATCTGAAACTAATTTATTTAAATTTAGATTTAATATTCAAATTTTTAATTTTTATTATTGTAAATTTTAAATAATTTTAATGATTTTATTTTTGTTAATTTTTAAATAATTAAAATCAAATTAATGTTTACAAATAATTAAAAAAAGTAATTTTATTTTATCCGATGAAATTTAAATTAAATATCTAAAATAAAATAACTTTCTTCAAGTTAGTTCAGATTGTAAGGAGGAGTATTAAAACATTGAGTGATGGAATGGCGTATCCTCATAACAGCGAATTACAAAACAG
>MQRK01166393.1:0-14950 GCA_001938485.1 Girardia tigrina | reverse complement strand
TTGTATTCACATGACTTTGATATCAAAAGACATGACACACAGGGATCTAGATGTGTGTGGAGAGGATTGGTAAGATGTTTAGACAGATAAAAGTTGATATCTTCATCCCCAAACCAGTAATCAGGACTTTCAGGATCGAGAATGTTAGGAGGGACAACACGAGTGGTGCCTACACCAGCTGTTTTGTCGGTAATTTCATTGCAGACTGGTGTAGGTGGACACCATCAATTCTTTGGGATTGTGTTGCTCTTAGCGTCAGTTTTTGGTTTGGCTTTCGATTTTGATCGAGTATTATTGCCCTTTGAAATTTCGACCTTATCTGGGATCTGAGGAGGTTGAGTTTTCTCAATACTGACTGAAGATTTATCAGCAGAATTTTCCACAATATTTGAAGGACTTGAATCACTTGGCTTCTGTCTAGTGGAAGCTGAAGATAAGAGGTCATGTAGAGTATCAGAAACATTTTTGCCGTCAATAGGCATTTTAATTCTGCTGTTTTGGCTGATTTTGAAGTTTAATTCGTCCGATTTTAATGAGGTCAACTTTTTATTAGTTAGTTTGAGGACAAATCTCAAGGTTTCGGAGCTACCGATGTCAATATTTGTCACTAACAATTTTTCGTTTATGAGCAATTTGAATTCCTCAATTATTTTGACCTGCGAAGGAATATCTGGAAATTGTTTTTCAAAATCCGAAAAGAAAAGATTTAATTTTAGTATCATGTCCTTTGATATTAAGTTCTTATTTTCTGTTTCAAATTCGAATAATAATTTGCTCTTGAAAAGTTCCAAAATACAGCTCTCGCAGTTTCATCGAAAAAAAGATAATTTGGGCAAGGCATTTATTATACTTTTACCCCATATTTCAAACTCATCAGTCTCTAGTTCTGAAGCATCATCAAGCGAAAAAACAGAATATAAAGTACCAGAGTTCCTAAGGTAATTAATAGCCTTGTCAAAATTTGTTAATTTATTTTTCGACGGTAACCTGTTTTCTAGGTGTAAGTAGTTAATATGGAAAATAGTATCAACAATCCTAGAACTACTATTTGGCAATGCCAACAAAGATTTAAGGTCAGCGTCGTTTTCAGCTAAACTTAACAGGTCAAATTCACCAAAGTCAAACAAAATATCAGTTGCATTCTCTTTTGATTCATCCTGTGGTGAAGAATTTATGTTTAAAGACTTTATCGAATTATTTACGAAATTTTCGTTTCTAAATTCAATATTTTTTAGTAAAGGATTATTTTTATTGCTATTACGTAAATTATCAAGTTCCATATTAATTGATGTTTCGAGAGTTTCATTGGACTCCATAAAAAATATTTCACTTATTGTAGGAAAGGAATTTAGCAATCGTTGCCTTTTATCATCAGATAATATCTCAGTTTTAGTACCACTATCAGAGTTAATAGGGTTCATCCGATCGCCAGTATCAACCTCTCCAAGCAGGTCAAGAGAATAAAAGTCCCCATTATCGATAATTAGATTAGCGGTTTCTGTCAGCTCTGTCTCACACTCCTGTTCAGGAACATGTACTGATTCAACTTCCGCACCACTCGAGTTCATTGCGGGTACAGAATCTTTCAGTGAATCGCTGACATTTTCACTCACTGGAACCGATTTCAATATAGAGAAATCCACCTCCGGCCGGAAAAAACCATTCTATTGAATCACCCGAACAACAGCCTCCTCTAAACATAGAAAGAATTCCTTACTTTTTACGAATTCGGAAATGGTGTTTTTCACCACTTCCGATAAACTGTTTGTCAAACAGGTTTTCAATTCGCTTTTCATATTGTTGATTAATAAATGTTTCGATTATTTCAACAAAATATATATTTTTTATTTACAATTTTCAAACTACAAAACTCTACATTTTGTCTTTTCAATTTCAAAAACACAATGTCCTTCCTTATTTTCGTTTACAATTTTCTTTAATACATTTTACAAAAATATCAAAATTATTACAAATTAAACAAAATATGCATCAATTTCATAATAATCAAATCTATTTCAAATAATAATTTGAAATTCTAAACCATGACAACATCAATAATAAAAAAAACTTGAAAAAGAATGGCCAAGATGGGGCTCGAACCCACGACATTCGCGTTATTAGCACGATGCTCTAACCAATAAATATTTATTATAATACAATAAGTTTGTCGAATTTTCATTTTGGATAATCTTCCGGCTTGGGAAGTTCATCTTGGTTACTCAATGCAATAAAGTTCGATATATGATCGCAGCACGGTTTGCATTTTTCGCCAAGTCCAGGTTTGTTATTTTGTTCTCCGTTCTCCTTTCGTGCTTGGTTCGGCTTCACACAAACTCGGGATTATTTTAATATCATCAAAACGAGAAATATCTGGCATTTTTCCATCCCTATGAAATTTCCATTGATCGGTACTCCACCGGATGTTTGAGATGATAAAATGCCGGGCAACAGTTTTGATCGTTTCTGATCTGAATCCAATTCTTCGGAGTTTAAGAAATTCCGTATAAGAAATGTTTGAAGTTTTGGGTTAAGTAATTGATTGCCAATAATTCTTTTCTTGTAATACCGTATCCCAGTTCGTGTTTGTTCATCTTGTGGGGTCCATGTACATTTACTCTTTCCCTTCCGTATGCATCCTTCTGTACCAGTACTGCTTCGATTGTATCAAAACTGACGTCTGTATCCAGTATAAACTCCTTTTCGAAATCTGGATATGCTAGTTTCGGTGTTTTTGTCATTTTATCTTTTAATGTTTGAAATGCTTCGTCACATTCCTTTGTCCATGTCAATTTATTATCTTTACTTTTTTCCACATAGCCCTTCTAGTATTTTTGAATATTTTGCATAATCCTTCAAAAATTTTCTATAATAGTTCGTTAGGCCCAAGAAACTTCTTAAATGTTTAATGTATGAAGGATTTTGAAATTTGTCGATTGCTTCAATATTCGTTTTATCCGTCTCTATACCATCTCTGCATACGACATATCCTAAAAATTTTGTCTTTTCTACTATGAATTGTCACTTTTTAGGGTTTATCCGAAGGCCCGATTCTTTAATCTTTTGAAATATGTGTCTGAAATGTTCTTCTTTGTCTTTTGCGAAGAATAGAATATCGTCCAGGTATACAACTGCTTCTTTCCAGTTTAATTCTCCTAACACTCTTGTCATTAGTTCTTGAAATGTTGCTCGGGCAGCTGCAATTCCAAATGGCATTCTTTTAAAAAAATATTGGCCGTTCTTTGTCGAAAATGCAGTTTTTAATTTTGAATCGTTCTCCAATTCAACCTGACGATATGCACTCCCCAAGTTAATCGTACTGGAGTATTTCGCTCTATTTAATGTATTTAGCATTTCTTCTACATTTGGCATTGGAAATGCTGCTCTGATTGTAACTTTATTTAATTGTTGAAAATCAACACATAGTCGGATATCCTGTTTGTCTTTTTTCCATACGCATACTAGCTGGAAATTCCACTGCGAACTATATTTTTCAATGATATCATTTTCCTCATAATTCTTGATAATATGATCTAGGTTTTCATCAAAGTGTTTTGGTTGTCGGTATGTTTTTACCAATATTGCATCTCCTTGCGTTTCAATTTTATGCTTAGTTAGTACGGTATTCCCTATATCCCATTTGTCCGCCATAAATATCGTTTTATAATCTATTAGTAATTTCATTAATGGTTATTCAATCTTATCTGCGTATATTTCACTTATTCTTTTAAGTCTGTCTCCATCAGTTAAATTATCGCGTATTACCAGCACTCCTTCGATGTATCCTATTTCTTTCTTTAGTTTTATGCTGAATTTATTTAAAAAATCCATTCCTCCAATCATTTCGGATTCTAAATCTTATACTACAAAAAGTCCACTGTTTTCTGTATTCTTTCAATCTTATTCTTTAGTTGTACTATTCCGTAATTTACTAGTTCCGAATCGTTAGTACATTGTATACGTCTTTTTGTCTCCTTTATTTTGATATTTTCCATATTTTTGAGTATGTCTAATTTAATTACATTGACTCGTGCTCCCGTATCAAATAGCCATCGTACTTTTTTATTCTTTATTTGAAATTTTATACTAGGTTTCCCTTTCAGTTCTTCGTATTCTATTTTAAACTTTGATATTTTCATTATCTCTGTGCTTCTTTCTCCATCTTTTTCTGTGATCAAACTGTCATATTGTATTTTGTTTTCACCATCTAATATAAACAATTCCTGAGGAATATTTTCAACAGCATGACATACACAACATACGTCATCATACAAACAATCATTCATATAGTCAAACATACACATACATTCGTTTCTTAGTGAAGTGCACTGATCACTTCTCCCTGTGACCGTGCCTCCTCGTTTCCCTGTTCGTCTCTGAAATTTTTCTTGTTTGTAATAATTTCTTTTCTTGTTAGACTTCCTCTTTTATTCGATCTTTCCGACATTCTTTCCCATTTGTCATCGGAGTCTTCTAATTCTGCTACTTGGTCTCTTCTATTCTTATATGCCATGTGTTTGCGCATTCTTTTCGTTCATTTATTCTAATCCTTGTATCTTCTCTTCCAGATTGTTCGCGTTCTCTAAATCATTTTGGATTCTCATAACATTGTGTTCTTACATGCCATTTCTTATTACAATTTCTTATTCCTTAACATTTGGACATTCCCGTCTCACATGTCCTTCTTCATGGCAGGCCCGACATATGATCCTTCTCGCATTAAAATTTCTTGGTTTTTCGATCTTTCTTTCTTCGTATCTTTGTCTCGGTATTCTTGTTCTATATTCTACTTTCTTTCATTCTTTATTTTCCTTTGTCGTGTATGCGCCCACTCTTATATTCTTGTCTTTAAGTTCAAATTCGTAAATTTTCTCTTGGATATTTTTTATATCTTCTGCTTTTGTGGCATTTCTCAGAGTCATTTCTCTTCTTACTTCTCTATCTTCGATGGCATTGGCGTACGCTAGATCTGATTGTTCCTTTTTTCCTAGTTTTTTCTCAACTAGTTTTTCCACTAGTTCATCAATCTTTTTAAATAATTCTGATGGATTTTTATCCCCGATTCTAATCTCTACAAGCTCTTTCATTATCTCTAAATTATTTTTCTCTTTTGAGAATGCACTTCTCAGTTACCTCCTTGTGTTTTCTCATATTTGTTTATGGCATCTGGGGTCATGAATGCTGTAACTAATATTGCTTTTCTTTCTTCCTTAAATCCCAAAATCTTTGAATATATCTCAAAGCTTATTATGAATTCTTCTAATTTTGCTTCTAACCCATCGAATGTCTCCGGTCCCTTGATAATTGGTGTTACGTGGTCGTGTGTCGCCATATTAAGAACATTTAAACAAGTCTCGTTTAAATCTTTATTGCAATTACATTTAGAGTCATTAAGACTCTCAGAAGGTCTTTCATCGTTTACCATCGTTCTAATTGGTTTTCTTATTTCTGTTTTTAATCATGATTATTCGAAAAATTTTTCTAAATTAGTTTTTAAAATATTTAACCTCTAAAAAATATTAATTTTGACCATTTTTCAATAAATCACAAAATAATAAAAATGACATCAAATTATTAAAAATGCATTTAATTTAAATTTTACTAAAAATTGTTAAACTTAATTTTAATTCTGAAATTATAGATATGAACTTATAAAATGATTATTTTAATTATGTTCGAATAGTCAATCACTTTAAACTTAATAAAAAAATACCAATTTCCATCTGGATGGGAGATTCACCATTCTAAATTCAACATACTGAAATCAACATACAGTATCCATACATTTACACATTCAAACAATTTAAAATATTCCTCACACATCGAATTAGTGATTTTAACTAATTTTTCAATCACATATGATTCAGATAACTGTACGTTGAATATCAATCTCTCGTTGGTTTTTACAAAGGCGGAGCCTAGTTCGATTTTCTTAATGTTTTGATATTTTGCATAAAAAATCGCGTGATTTATCTTAAAGTTAAGATTATCAGAAAGGAAAATTTTGTTCAAGTAAAATGTAAATCCTTCTCAAATATACGATAGTCTTTCCGATAAAACGTGGTTTGTAAA
Organism: Girardia tigrina; assembly: GCA_001938485.1. Taxonomy (NCBI): domain Eukaryota; kingdom Metazoa; phylum Platyhelminthes; order Tricladida; family Dugesiidae; genus Girardia; species Girardia tigrina. Next base: position 8,881 of record MQRK01166393.1, on the reverse strand, counting down.
GTCAAAAATTCAGCTAAGATTCATTTTGGGAGAGTAGAAGTATAGAAACCAGTCATCGTTATTCAAAATAACACCGACAACACAGTCTACAGAAATAAAATGTTTCAATGACAGATTGTTTGAAATGAAGTTTTTGTTTTCGGATATTAGATTTTCAACTATTTCTGTAGACAGGACATGTATGTAGTTTCTATTTAAAAACCATTGGCAGACCAAGTACTGTAAGCACTGGAATAATACATTATTATATATTTTCTGGTTCTTGTAAAAGCGAAATTTTTATTGAACTTTTAAGACAATTAGACGAAATTTTAGTAAATCGATTGGAAATCAACGATGAGTGCTTTTATATGGATGATGCTCGAGCACCCGTTTCAAATGAAACAAGAATTTCCTGTGAAACAGTAATATCATCGACGAAGTATCTATCGCCTCATTTATATATGTTATACCCTTTAGAATTCAGCTTTAGTAAAATAAAAACGTGTGTAAAAGCTTACTCCTAGGGAGAATGCTTGATTTAGGGAATAGCATAAAAGAAGCGACAACAAATATCACTTCTCTTGATTTTGAAGGATGGTTTAGACATGTAAGAAGGAATACGTTTTTGGATTCACAAGAGTATATCTTTAATTAAAACAATCTCTTTTTTAGTATATTTTTTATATTTTATCTGAATTGTTTTTGGTTAATTTTTTAAATAAAAGTTTATTGAATCTTTAATTTTTCAAATAATATTTATTTACAAAAGTATCAATTTCATTATGAAAACCGTCAATTTCATTTTGAAAATAGTCAATTTCCTTCTAAAAATGCTAAAAAATATTATTTCAAAAATCTTTAAAATATTTCTAAAAATTCCTACCAATGATTTGATCGTAAGTCCGAGTGTTATAACCATTCGAATTCGTTAAATAAAAAACCAGCGAGTAAGTTTTTGTTTGTATTTTAAAGACGATTTTAGAAATAAAGATCATTCAAAAAAGCGAATCTGACACAAAAATTGATAAATCTGTAAAACACTCTTTCATCAAAAGGACACGACAGGGAAATCTTAAACCCCAGATTTTATGTTATTTTTTCCTAATTTTTTATGTTGGTTTTTTACTTTAATAGTTTAAGTTGTGTACCACAACATTTTAGCAACAAAAAACATAAAAATCTATTTTTTCATGTAAAAATACTTATTTTATTGTGTTGACAAAACTATTTTTTGTAAAAATTATTTTAGAATGTAAATAAAAACAATACGCTAAAACGGTATTGTTTTATTGCTCTTATTAAATTAAATTTTAAATGCCAAATTTGGTTATTTTTTAATTGTAACAACGAATAAAAAATCTATAACATTTATTTTTCAATAACAAATACTTTGAAATAGATATTATTTAAACAAATAATTATCTATATTTTTTCATGTTAAATATTTCATTTAATAAATAAATTTAACATGTAACACTCCCCCCAGATTTTTCGTCACAAGAATCTATATCTACTACATACTCGTTCAAATAACTCGGTTTTCGTTTTTCTCTTTTGAGTCTGTTACTGATTCCTGATTCACTTTGCTTAACATTAGAAGCTGATTCGTTGTTATTTTCCAACATGTAATCTGAGTAAGAGTTTCGCGGCCGGTCTGGTTGTCTTGGTTGAATATCTGCTATATGCCGTGGACCGCAAAAACCATCACAATTTATTAAGTACTTTTTTTGATCCAATTTTCTTACTACAACCCCTCTTGCCCATTGCTTTGTACATGGCATATTATTTTCAGGCTTTACCCAGACTAACTGTTGCTCTACGAAGTCTGTCTTTACCTTATTGTAAACCGGCTCCTTTTCAAGTCTTTCGATTATCTCCAAACCGACTGAAATGTACTTGTAAAGTGCTGAACTAGGTGTCTCCTTTCCGTCGGACGGTGTTTTGTTATACCACCATAAGGCTTCCATGATACTGATATTCGATCGAGACGCAATTCTCTTGATTGTCTTATGATTGCTCTCTATTATTCCGTTGCAATTTGGTCGATTAATAGCGCGGTAAAGGACATGTACATTCCACTTTTCCATCAACTTGCTGAATTCGGCTGAATGAAATGTCGTATAATTGTCAATAATCAACTCCTTTGGAGATCTACGCTCGCAGAACAAATTTGAAAACTCTGTAACAATCGACTTGACATCCTCAGCTTTGATTAGTTTCCTTACTGCAAATCGAGTGGGACCATAATCAATGATACTTAAGAATTTTTGTTGATCAAATGTTGTGACATCCGCTGCAAGTCTTGTCCATTTTCCATTAATAGCTAATTTTCCAGTTTCCCATTTTATTGGGCCGGATCAATAGATTGGTAACTTTGACACTTCGAGGTCAAATCCTTTAAATCCGCATTTGACACATTTATTTCCAATTCATCGCACAGATATCACATTTTCTTTGCACCTAAATGACATCTGTCATGATGTTTCTGTAGTTTGAATAGGTCATCTGTTACAGACAAAAGGCAACTGCTTCGTCTTAATTGTTTGGGTATTCTTGTCAGTTCATCAGCCTTGTTGTCTTCACTATTAAAAAACTCAATTTTCAAAGTTATTTCGTATTCCTGGCACAAATCATTAATCATTGAAAATCGGCGCTTTATCAAAAGCTCGGAAGAGGCTTTCGTATGTAATTTATTTCGCTCTGATAGTGCCTCAGTTATCCAAGAAACAACTGATTTGTTATCTGATTTTACTACAACATTCGTTAGTACCCATTTAATACACAGATTTAGACCCTTTACAACTGCTTCTAGTTCTGCTACGTCTATGTGCCTAGAATTGTCAGTTATCCTTAACCACGATGCGTCTTCTATAAAGACGTAGCCAACCAGCAATTTTTGATGGCAACATCTTTACTTGAGAAACGTAATCGTCAATAGTTTGTCCTTCGTAATATTTCAAATTAATCAGTTGGCTGTACGCAGATCGTCTGGTTAATCCGAATGAATTGTCTAAGATTTGCAGTACTTCTATACAGTTGCTCTGTTTCTTTTCATCCAATTCCATGTATATATTTAACGGAACATCAGTCAACAAAAAAGGAAGATATGGAGCCGGATCAAAAATCCCCTGGATTTTCATAGTCATCTTGAACTTTTTCTCCCAAATTTCAAAACTACTGTTTCCATTCAATTTCTCCAAATGATCGAGTATAATTTTTACATCGCTTATCATTTCCCGGATAGCTTGTAATAACGAATAACAAATCTATAAAATTTAATTTTCAATAACAAATACTTTTAAATAGATATTATTTAAACAAATAATTATCTATATTTTTTCATGTTAAATATTTCATTTAATAAATAAATTTAACATGTAACATCAAACTTTTTCGTTTTTGTCTCATATTAAATCAAATAAATTTCCAAAATGGTCATCACAAATAACAATTCCAATCCGTGAAAATCAATCACTAATGTCAACAAATAGACCAGTTCCATGGGAATTCTATCGATGTTTTTCAAAAACAAAAATCCGAAAAACTCTTCGTTTACCGTTTTCACTGCTCATCGATCATTTCTTCACGAAAAAATCGTACGTCGACTAAAGAAATCGTCACTAATCGATCATCAGAGTATCCATGACAATCAGAAGCGACAAACATGCCAAATAATCGACAGTCTAAAACGAAAATGGTCCGACGAAGAAACAGTATCGAAATCGCTCGAATTCGTCGAATTTGTGCGAAGAAATCCGATCGACAAACGCGTGCTCATGTTCATAAAATTCTTCGATTTCTTCGTCTTCCGTGCCTTACTCGAATAAAGCGATCGTGAATTCCAATTGCGCGAAGAAATCACAATTGTCGCCACCGAAAATCTATGTGAAGTTGTCTATGATGATCGCTAAAGAATCGATATTGTGTGAAGAACAGTTTCTATTGAATCCGTACTTGTTCGAAGAGATCAAGTGATCGTCATCGTTGTCAATCGAGCCGAAGAAAATCGTCACTGCTGGAATCTGGTCCGCAATGATCGAAAGTGTCGCGGACGCCCCACAAGTGGAAAGGTTGACCCGGAGAACGATTTTTATATCGGTTACTACTACAACTGGGACGACTCAGGTCGATCCACTAAATCAATTAATAATTTTATATAATAATTTACTTTTTTGATAAAATTATCTTCCTTCGATTTGAAAAAAAACTTATTTAGATAATGTCATAAATCGTTAACATCATTTGAAAAATATTCATGTTTACTTTGTTATTTACATCAATTTATTTAAATAAATTGTTTAATTTCATGCACCACAATCATACTTTTGTTTCTATTAAATTGTTGTTATTATGTACCTCAAAATTGGAATAAATAGAATTAAAAACATTAAAAATCCTAAAAATTGTGAAAAAATGTGAGAATTATACTATTCATGAGTTTTAATTGTCACCCCTAATTATCTAGATGGAATAAAAATGAACACCTATTGACTTCGAAAGACTACGAAACTTTCTTTTAATCTGAAAACGTATGTTATATGTATTAGCCCATGTATTACTTTTTAATTAAAAATTCCTTGCCAAAAATTCTTGAAAAAATAGCCAAGATACCAAATAAACAATCAATAATTATTTTCAGTGAAATGTAAATTTATGCGTCTTTACATATAAACATTACATTTTTATTATTTAATGAATGTATTTTAATTAACATCATTTTGAATCACTTTAATTGTTAGTCCTTTTAATTTATCTTCTATACAAACCTCTTTCAACTTTTAAATACTTTTCTTTTGATGCCTTCAGAATTATGTATACAAAACGTTTAGATTTAATATGAAACGACTTTGTAGTTTTATCAATTTTCTGTTTTGATATAAAAAAATTTTTCTTTTTGATTTTGTCTCTCCTAAAATAACGATTGCCAAATGACATTTTCTCAGCGGTTCTAATCATTTTTTTATTAATATTGTTTATGTATTTATTTTTATATTCCTTCTGAATGATTTTCTCTGATAAATCCGTTATATTATATTTCAATTGAAAAATATTTTCACAAATGTTTTGTTCTTTATCGGTAATTGACTTCTTTTTCACGATTATTTTGACGAAAAAGTTTTTTTTCTTAAAACGAGATAAATTTGTTGTTTCAATGTTCAACATATTTTTCGATACGTATTTAACTTCTTGTGTATTTTGTCTTTCGTTATTATGATAGACATTAATTTCTCTGAGCCCATCAGTTCTCAATTTGGGGTTGATTGAAGAATGAATACCTGTTTGCAATTGACCATTTAATTCAATGTTCGGATAAACTTGATTAGATTCAATATCTGTCAGTGTAACCAAACTGCATTCTTTAAAAAACAAAGAACTGTTTTCTTTTTCATATAAGGGATCGTATAAAATTTCTGAACAAAATGTTTGATTTGATAAATTGTCTGGATCTTTAAAAATACCATGTAACTTGAACATGTGTAATATTCTTAAAAAATACTTCCATTTAAAAATATTTGTCAAACTTCGTAATTTATTCAACTGCTTACTTTCCTTTTCAACATTTGAGAATACACTTGAAAATAACATGTAGTAAAATATTAACTTTATTAAAATATTACTATTGATTTTTATATATGTTTTGATGTTTTGAAAATATCATTAACAAACTCAATCTTATGGTATAAATGAAAAATAAAATAAGATTTTAAAAAATTATAGCTGATTTTATTTTAACCACGTATACATTCTGGCAAAAGAATTTTCACCTAGTTATAAAATTTCGATTGAGCAGAAATTTCTAATAAATTTGAAATCCCGATGATAATATATGAATCAAGTAAAAATATTTACTAAAATGATTATTTATTCATTCTTGCGATTATCCACTAAATATTCTCTAAATAAACCATTAAGATTAAATGGTATAACCGGGTTTAAAAGGGAAATATGCCCCCATGGGTTTTTCGATTTGTACTTTGGGAATCGTTTTGACATTAAATAAAGATAGTTCAGAAATCAAAACAGCATTTTCAACAAGGAGTGGCCAATACTGTTTCAAGAGAATGCCATTTGGAATTGCGGCACCAGCAGCAAAGTTCCAAGAACTGATGGTAAAAGTTTTGGGTGAATTAAACTGGAAAGATGTAGTTTTGGCGATATGTTAATTTTGGAAAAAGACAAGAAAAGACAGCACCTCAAACGAATTGAACACGTATTTAGTAAAATAAAGCAATCGGGTATGAGAATTAATCCAGATAAATGTCACTTTTTGGTCGAAAAGACAAATTTTATGGGATATGTGATCAGCAAATATAGCATAGAAACAGATCACACAAAGATCGATGTAATTAGCAAGTTTCAGAATCCTTCATGTGTGAAACATTTGAGAAGCTTTTTAGGTTTAACGAACTATTACAGGAAATTCTTAAAAGACTATGTAAAGTATTCAAAAGTATTGGAAAGAATAAAGAAAAAAGCTAATATGGACGGAAGAATGCAACGAGGCATTTCAAAGATTAAAGGAAAAGATGATCAATACACCAATACTAGCATACCAAGATTTCGGAAGAGAATTTATATTGGACATGGACGCTAGTTTTGACACCAGTGGCGCGGTACTATCACAGAAAGATATATATGGAAGAGAAAGAGTGATTGCATATGGATCCCAAAAAATGAACAAACATCAATTGGGATACTGTTTTACGAGAAAAAAACTGCTGGAAATCTTTACACAACACTTCAAACACTTCCTATATGACAAGAAATTTTTCTTAAGAACGGAATGGGAGTAGTATATAATTAGCACGTTTACCCCACGAGGCCAGGTTTTTACCACACTACCTCTGTAAAAAATAGAATTTTTTCTGTGAAAACACTATTTTTTTTTTAATAGAATTTTTTTTTCTGTGAAATAGCCTTATTATCCCAATTATTAAAAAATCGAATATTTTATCGATAAAACACTATATTTTTGAGAAAATCTGTAAAAAATCGATATTTTTTATCGATAAAACACTATATTTTTCATAAAAATTCGAAAAGAAAATGAGAGCTCGAAGAAAAAAAGTGGATACCAAAAAGCCATACCGAAGTATGGCTATTTTAGTATAAAAAAAGATATAAATAAAAATTTAATCTTCCTCATCAGAATAAATAAAAGTATTTGTATAAATTATATTTTCATAATTAAAATCATATTCCTCATTATTATATTCAAAATTTTCATCATCATTATACTCATTTTCATCATAATCAAAATTATATTCATTCTCATATTCATTATCATAATCATTATTATTATCATTTTCCTCATCACTATCATCATTTAGAATATTATCTATTATTTGCTGATTATTTGCAAATATTATAATATTAAACATTTTATTATAATATTCTAAATTAAAAAATTTTGAAAAAATTTGACACACCATTTTTATAATATTTTTTTAAAATCAAAAGTTAAATAATGAATTAGAGAATATAAGATCCATGAGTTTAAAAGAATAAAAATCTGAGAATAATTCATTATATTACAAACCATTTTATTTTAAAGAAAAAATGACTAAAAAAATTCGCTTGATATTGTTAATGCGAAAAGAATGGAGGATTTCAACTTTGAATTGCTTAAAGAATATTCTCGCGCAAGGATATTTAATAATGAATATACAACAAACGAAAACATGATAGAAGAATATAAAAAATATAAAAACTTAGGTCTCAACCATAAAGACGCTTGTAAGAAAATTGGAAGCAGTGAGTACAAATTCGCAAGAATGTTAAAAGATATGGGGATTCCATCTTTGAATCGTCATCGTGTTCCAGCTGCTTCTTCTTCGAAAAAAGGAAAGAAAATGGAACCAAAGGCGGAACCAAAAATGGAACCAATAAAATCAAAGAAATCCGACAAGAAAATAAATATTGGAAAAGGAAAAATTCTTTGTACTAAGACTGGTGAAACGTTTGAATCTATTGTAACTGAAAGTAGTGAGAGTGAAAAAGAACAAGAAAAAGATTAAAATATACTAATAAAAATGGAACTTGAACATAAAAAATCGATTTTACAAATGGCCAGGAAGGATCGCGTGGCTAAACAATTAAGCCGAGAAAAAGAAATGAAATTTATGAATTTGTCTCTTCAAGATCGTTCGGATATAGCTCGAAAAAATATACGAGAAATAGAAGTTTTAAATTCTGCACTGGAAATAGTTGGAGAAACTAACAAGAAAATAACAATTGACTTTCTCCACACGAGAGAAAAATTGAATATGACGGAAGAAAAATTAGCTGTCGCAGCAACCAAGTTGGGAGAAGCAGGAAATGTTAAATTACAAACTGAATATGAAAATCAATGTCGTGTCTTGGATGAAAAATATAGAAAATTTGAATTGAATAAAAACCATGATCCTTTCGAAGAAAAATATAAAAAATATTTTGCATCGGTATTGGAACTTACGTTCTCATCTTCGGCAAATAAATATTTAACAAATGATGAAGAGGATAATGAAAAATTAATTAAACCACGGAAAACTATAGAAAACTAAAGTTGAAATTAAAATATAGTGCAAAATACATGAAAAAATGTGGTATTTTTAGCCTATCCATTTGTAATAAATCTCTATCTAAACGATAGCGATATCATAATTTATATATTAAATAAAAAATTTCAAAATATTTTTCCTCCAAAAATGCCGAAGGAAAAACTGAATATTTTAACGATGTATGAGTCAAAGTTTAAAAACAAATTATTCCCGAAGAACTTTCGATTATTAATCGTGGGAGAATCGGGATGTGGTAAAAATGTTTTACTAGCGAAAATGTTATTGGAGGATGATTTTTTAGATTTCAACAATCTAATATTTTATTCCACAACTATTGATCAACCGGAACTGAAAGTTAT
>MQRK01166382.1:0-12127 GCA_001938485.1 Girardia tigrina | reverse complement strand
ATGAATGCTAAAATATTAAAATAAAATCTAATGATCCTTAACTTTAGCAGTCTAGTGTTTTATAAAATTACAGATTTTCCTTTTAACATCTAGATTTATGTGTTTGAATTATTGTATGAAAATTTTTCAGCCATGCGGCCCTTATGGTTTTTTTTTGTCACACACGGCCCTCATTATAGCTTGAGTTTGAGACCCCTGGTCTAAATCGTCTATTGCTTCCATAACAATTCTCTCAAGGAAAAGGTTGAACAGTGTTGGTGAAAGAATGCAATCTTGTCTAACTCCTACTGATGATTGAAGCCAGTCGCTAAATTGCTCACTTGTCAACACTTTTTTCTTTGCGTCTTCGTAAAGGCTCTTAATAATTTTCTTAATCTGTTTTCCTATGTTTTGTTTATTCATAGTGTGCCATATTACTTCGTGCCACACCCTGCCAAAAGCTTTTTTGAAATCTATAAAGTTATGACAAATTATTCTTTTGTGACCACTGGTTTTCTCACAAATCAGTCTTAGGTTGGTTATCTGCTCCGCAGTGCTGCGGTCCCTTCTGAAGCCTGCCTGCATCTCGCTAAGAACTTGTTCCACTTTCGGTGTGATTCTTCTTTGTAACACTTTCAGCATAACCTTTGATGCAAGACTGATCAAACTAATTGTTCTAAAGTTGCTGCACTTTTTACTATTTGCTGTCTTTGGTATAGGAATGAGGATAGATTCAGTCTATTGCGAGGGCCAAACTCCACTATTTAAAATTTTGTTACATATTGCTTGGAGAATGGTCACTGTATTTTTGCCTCCATTCTGAATTAGTTCCGCGTTGGTGTTGTCCATTCCTGGGCTTTTGTTCCTCTTCAACCCTTTTATGGCAGCCTCTACTTCTGATCTTAAAATTTCGCATTCGCGATCTACGTCATCTCCCTTTGTTTCAACATCTTCAGAGATAACGCTCCTGTCGAGATCTGCTTTGAAGTTGTACAGTTCGCTACAGTAATCTTTCCCCCAAATGTAATTTGTGATTGAAGCAATGGATATTTGGAATTTCATTTTGTAGACGCTCCTGAAGTAAGGCTTGTACCCCACGATGTTGTCCAGACATAACGGTGGCTCCATCATAGCATTGGAAAATTATATTTTTAGGATCCAATGAAGCCTCTTTTAAAGTTTGCAAAATTATATCTGTGAAAGCCTACTCCAAATATGGTCTTCCGCTACACCACGCAGAAACGAATGAGCGTTCCATTGAACCAAATGGAGTCTTTGGGCAATTTATAGCCTTTGACTGACGCGGTATATCGTCCCCAAAATCTGATTTAGTAGATGCGATTGGCTTACCAGGTACACAATCTAATGAAGGCATCACTCAGTTGTCAGGAATGTATGAAGTAGTAGCGCAGATTGATTGTATAGTATCAGAGATGGATGTAGTAGCACAGATTGATGACATAATAGCAGGGATAGTATCACTAGGTGAAGTGACTGAAGTCACAGAATTCTTCAGAATGAATAGGAAGAAATTCATGATGCTCGTGTGTCGACATGTTGTATTACAATTAAAATAATGTCACAAGGTAGGATCAATTACAATGACAATATGTAGTAAGAGTAAGCTCAGACTAATGACAGATATAGACAACAAATGTGTGTGTTTGTTTAGATGTAGATAATTCTCTCATACCACGTCAATCCATGTGTGCACACTTTTCTTCTCTCTCCCCCACGCCACCTATACTACTCTCTGTCACCTTATAGGTCTGTTGTTCTGTATACATTTTGCCTACTACTAGACTATATATATGGTATATGAATAAATATGACTCCCTATTTTTTTTCATTTGTATTTTTTACTTGGAGTGCCAGACTTGCGTTTGGGGGGCCGGGCCCTCTTGCCCCCCCCCCGACAGTACGGGTCTGCCATTATCTCTTATTAAAATGTTATCATTATCATATATATTATATAACAATACGTATTTTTGTAGCTAAATATGTATCATTTGCTTCATATATTTATAATATAATTCATTCATTTTCATTAGTCAAATTTTATTTTATATTTTTATTTAATTTAAATGAATATGTTGTTTAAAATTTTATATTTTTTATAATTTAGAATCGAAATTTTCAAAGTTCTACAAAATAAAATACAAATATAATTTAATAAACTTTAATACTTTCTAATTTAATTAAAAAGGAAAATATAGTTTAATTAAAGCAAATGTTGTGTAAATAAACGTCCCGAAGAAATAAAAATAATTTTGTTAATAAAATATTTAAATTTATTTTTCAGTAAAACTGCGACAGATTCATGAGCGAAATTTTTACATAAATAAATTATTTATTGAACATAGAAAAAATTTCAAATTAAACATAAGAAAAATATATTTTTATTTATTATATTATATAAAAATTATTTATTATTAAACTTAAATTTTAACTATTTCTAAATAATATTTGATTGGATTGAAATCGAGCATCACCATATTTTCTGTTTGAGAAGTTTAGTGGTACAGATAAAATTAATAATAATTGTAGTGAAAACGATTTTCAAATTAAAATTAAGTAAATGAAATATAATTAATAAAACGTTATTTTTGTAAATTTACCCACTTTTAAATTTTAATAATAATTATTTAAATAAATTATTTCATAATATTTATTTATTAATAATTATTATATTAAATATTACTATACTAGGTGGAACCGTCGACAACATGTGCCAATTACAAACATTTAAAGTTTGTATCTTTGAGTAATGAAATAATTTTTTATACGACAAATAAAAAAAAAGCGTTCCAAATTATCAGGATACCAGCAATGACAATCCAACTTTGAAAATAAAAATTCAGTAAATAGTAAGACGGTGTGAAAACGTTTCTTAATCAAAACCCCGACAATATAACAGTTGTTTCAAACAGTGAAAGAAGAATAATTAATATATCTAGATATTTAATAAACCCCTCCCCCCACAAAATACCCACAACCATGTCTACATAATAAAGAAATTTTAAAATGTATTTTTGTTTTTAAAAAAAATCATAGTTTAAAAATATTTAATGCATAATATTACATGATGATTATCTAATTATTATTGTAAGTAGATCTATGAGCGTTCCTTACAGACAGATAGATAGACAGAAACTTGGCTATTATTATTATAATTTATATTTATAATTAAATATAAATATTAATGTTTAGAAATTTAAATTTAAATTATGTGTATTTTATTATCTTTTACGACAATTAATTTCGACGGCATAACCATCATCGTCAGGTCTCAAGAAAGAAATGAATTTTAAATCTGAAATACTAAATTTGCAAGAAACAATTGATAAATTAATTAATAAACCGATTATAAATGATAAAGAAGACTCAACAACTTTAAAATATGTTTTAAGCATTCCATATTCAGAGGAATTTGGTCAATTCAAACGTTCAATTTTAAAATGCGTAAATAATGTCTTTAATTTAAAAATAATATCACAAACATATAAAATCCAAAATGTGTTTTGTAATAAATCTCTAACCCCATTCGGATTATGTTCGGATCTCGTATATAAATTTACATGTAATGGGTGTAATGCCACACACATAGGAGAGACGTGCCGTCATTTTTGTAAGAGAATCCAAGAACATGGTCGGAATGTGGGTAGGAGTAATATTGCAGAACACAGAAAAGGTTGTAAGTTGAATGAAAACAAACATAAATGATTTTAAAATTCTGTGTTATCGTTTTAAAAACTATTGGGAGAGGGTGGCCTGTGAAGCCCTTTATATCAGATCTTTAGATCCTAAGATTAATGTGCAAACGGGTCTCTCGAAAACCCTATTAAGTGTGTTTAGATGACATAATAATCCAATGATGATATAATCACTGCTTGCCTATATAAGCAGATTTAAAATTCATTTCTTTCTTGAGACCTGACGATGACGGTTATACCGTCGAAATTAATTGTCGTAAAAAACAAATTTAACAAATGGCGTGTTTTTGTTTTTAAACATAATTTGCCATTATTTTTTAATTTTTTGAATTTTATTATCTGTATTTATATTTATATAGCCTTATTGTGCAAAGAAAATTTTAATATTTTTTTGTCATGTTTATCACATATATCAAGTCCAGCACGTCCACAAAACAGAGGAGGAGGCCGAAAAGCGAAGGTCGACAAGAAATTGCCTACTCAACCAAAGAATCAAAAATATTCAAACAAGGAGAACAAGAAAACAATACAATGAAAAAAAACCACGCAAAGCCGATTTTTTCAATTTTTGAACCGTCAGAACCTATAACCTCTAGATCATATCATAATACTAGATCACATGGTAACAAACAAGATCAGCAGTAGCATTAAAGACTTTATTCAAAAAAATATTGTCTACTCAATTTGTCAAAAAACTTCTTAACATCGATTTTTTGTGGCTCTATCGCAACTGTCAAATTGAAACAAATATCGATTTTAAAACGAATGAAATTTTGACGATTGATTTTCGTGCTTATCGAAATTTTTTGATCTATCAAACATTGTTGAAACGAATTAATTTTGATTTATCGAACATTGAAACTTTTACCGAATTTTACGAATACAAATTAAACAATTATTTGATTGAAATTATTTATTCTTTTGACTTTGATTGTGATGAAATTAAAAAAACCTAGATAATGATTAGTCCAAATAATAAAAAATGGGCTAAACACGAAATGTTCTGGCCTCAAGTCAACTGCGACTCTGCTACAACCGTCCGGTCTTTGGGGCAACCTGGTGATTGGATGGAAGAATTAATATGTAGATATCTGTAATGTGGGGAAACCAGGAGCGATCGATATCTTGTAAAATATACCCCGATTGGATGGCGCTCGGAAATTCAATTGGCCACCATTAAACCCGCGCACTGCTGTCGGTTGTTGATCTTTTGATTTCTGTTTCCGATTATCAGTCGTTCGCTTCGACTCATTTCGCGTTTTCGGGCCGTACATGATGTAAATATTATCTGAGAGAGAATTTGAGATCGATTTCTTCCACTCTGGCCTATTACTGACGAGGGTTTTCGGGGATTCTGGCTCGACCGGAGCCGGTGATCGATCGATCATCGATTTGATATAGAAACAGATCTTGCAGCCGACATAATTATCGTTATGGAGAAACCAGTGGTATTTATCGACAATGATTCACCAATATTCTTCTGTCCAATGAAGCGGTTTGATTCGCAATTCATTGAGAAATGTATAGTTTTTTAATTCCAATTCATCGGTTACGATAAGCAATGAATAAGCAAAGTCTTCACTCCTCGCATTTCGATTGAAACAATCCAATAATTTCGGATCTAATTCTTCTAAATCGATTTTGTTAAAAATTACCGAAATGGAATTCGTCGATTGATTCATTTTTTTGAATAAATCGATGAAAAGTTTTCTTTGTAAATCAAAATCAAAAGAAAGCCATTATAATCTTATTATTAAAACAAAATTGTGATTAACAAATATATTTTTTAAAAGTTCGCTTTAATTAATTTTTACATTATATTGTTAATTTTAGTTGTTCGCTTGTTATGGATTACTTCCTTTTCCTTTTTTTGAGTTTTAGCACATTTTTAAATAAAAACTTTTTTATATTAAAAGTGAAAGAAAAAGCAAAATTGATTAATATTAAAATTTACTTAATAATTATTGTGTGAATTACGAATTTTTATTTGGTAAACGAACATGTTTTGGTTACTGGTCACTACATAATATTTAGAAATAATATTTATTATATTAATAATATTGTGAGGAATGTTTTGAATTGTGTGTTGATATTGTACATGTTTTATGTTGATTCGGAATGTGCCTCTCCTACACAGATGGATGATTGGTATTTTCTTTGATTCCTACTAATTAAAAATAATTTAATTTTAAAGTAAAAAGATTTAAAATAATTTTTGAATGTATTATATATTTTTTAATGTAATTTAAAATTTTAACATATTAAAAATAATTAGTATGAACTCAGAAATATATCGATCAAGAAAAATGTCAAATAGTGAATGCGTTTGTGGTATTAATAAATGTTGTAAAATTCATATTGATGTTGTTAATATATATATATATATATATATATATATATATATATATATATAAATTAATAATATCAAAACAGAATATTAATATTATTTATAAATAAAAAATTTGATTCAAAATTTTATTGTAAATCACGAATTTCCATATTTTCTGTTATTTGAGAAGTTGAAATGGTAAATATAAAATTAGTATTCTTTTGTTTAGCGTGAATTTCTTCTTGGGGTAAAGGATAATATTTTGTGCAGTTTAATTTACATGAAAATATATCATTAATTTTTGTAAAGAATCATTATAAAAGATTTTATAATCAAATATTTATATCCTTCTTACATTTTGGATAACTGCTGTAAATAAAAAACAATTATTTACTGAAGAGAGGAAACCAAAACAAAAATGCTTAATCGTTAAACATTTTTTCTGGTCTTTTTTTCTCGGGAATCCTTTTATTTATGATTTTTTGGATTTCAGTAGTTGAGAACTGGGATTATGTACGTATTTTATTTTATCCGACTTTGTTTTTAATTTAATTCAATATGAATTTTAAAGAAAGAGAAAAGGGTTCGTTTCCCTAATCAATCGTGCACATCCCGCCGGTGCTCTAGTTGTATTCCTCAGTCTGGAGACTTTTTCATGAACTGCCAATAACGGTTATCCGACGAATATTGAGTCGATATCACTTCTTCATGTTTGATCTAAATTTTGACTAGTTGGGTGGTGCGCCGCGGAATGGTTAGACTGAAAGTACCAGAACTCTACATAAAAAACTGTTTTCAAAGTTTATTGAAATTAAAGGCTAAAATATTGCCTTAAGAAACAATTTCAAAATTTATTAATAATATATTGTGGTAAACAGACCACAAAATTTGTTGGAATCGAAATTCGGTTACAAAACATTCCTGACTAACTGACATGTCAAACTGCAAAAAACATTAAACGAAATGAGATCAGAAATATACATTAAAGATCAAAATGTAAAGAAATAATATAATAATTTACAATGGAGACAGACATTTAAGAGATTGTAGTTTCCTGATTTACCAGTTGAGAGAAAAAACCATTGAGGCGAGTCGGAGATTTACTTATAGGTACTTGAGATGGGTTTCTACATAGGCTAAAATAGTTTTTGAACCCAAATAGCTTTTTTATGTAATAAGAGGATACTATGAGCAACTGCTATTATCCATCAACTGATTTGATGCCTTAAACTTTTAAATATCAGCGTACATCAATCATTCAGTTTCAAAATGAAATAAAAATTAAGTAATTGAAAATTTGATTTAAATAAAAACAAGGAGTAATCAGCAAAAAAGAACATTTTTTTAAATCAGCAAAATATAACATTTTTTTAAAACTCAGCAAACCCTAACCCTAACCTAACCTAACCCAAAGTCTAACCTAACCCTAACCCTAACTATAACAGATTGGTCAAATGTGTTATTAAAAAAGCAAATTTCGAGCAAATTATTCGAGTATTTAAAAAAATGTTCTACTTCGATGATTTAAAAAATGTTCTATTTTGATGATAAAATTTTTAACACTAATTTCTTCATTTTCAAAATATTTTTATGAATAAAATGTATATTTGCAGTTGAAAAATTATTTTTGATATATTTCAGTTAGATAATATTCAAAATATTTGTTTAAATAGTTAGATTTAATTAGACTTTTAAACACGATATTTTGAAAAAAAATTAGTTTTTATTTTTTTTATTATGTTCCACCACTTCAAAAAAATTGAAAAATCAAATATTAAGGAAATTGGTGGAAAGTTTCAAGAACTCCTGGAAATCAAATTTGATGAAGAAATTAAGGAGAATTTCGATAATGGTGGCCGTGATAACTTATGGTAAAATAAGTAAATGCCTCTCTTATATCCAAATATGGGCAAACATGTATTCAATTTATTTATAGCATTTTCTATCTCATTTCTAGGAGAATCAAGTTTTAGTTCTGTTAACCATAATATGACCTAAGAAAAAAATCACCGGAATATTTCAGAAAGAGGATACCTTCACTTATTTCTTACAAAAATAGAATCACATATTAAATATTTAATTTCACAGCATCAGTATCAAGGATCCTATTAATAATTCAATTAGTCAATTACATTTAACTTATATTTCTATTTATTTCAAACTATTAATAAATTAATATAGAAATATGTGATTTATCATTAATTTTCAAGTAGAGGACATGTTATACTGTGTATATAAGGTGCTTTGTTATGATGTAGTAAGTTGTGCTAGTACTAAAATTCTGGCGTATTAAAATATTGTATTTGTATGTGTTAGAAGACTTCGATACTGTCATAATATTTATTAAAGACCATAAAATGAGGAATATCATCATATACAGTGCGTTCAGAAAGTCACTGTGCACCTTTCATTGTCTGGTTTATTTTTAGATAATCAGCGTTGTAGCAGACTTTTTAAATGCAAATTTCTATGAAATAGATTCGTGAACAAAAAACATACCTACACACTTTGACTTTGACACTGAGCGTTTTAAATTTTTTAAAAAAAATATCATTTTGATATTCAATCTAATCATTGACGAAAGTTAATTTATTGCGAAGTTAATTCCAATTGAAAATGGTTTTGTCAACGGAGGAGAGAATATTTTTGATTGAACATGTCTTTCGCGCGAATGATGAATACACAGAAGCAGTGAAGGAAAAATTTGCCGAAAAGTTTCCCGCAACAGCAATACCTCATTCGAATACGTCGAATTAACGTTTGTATTCACGAACTTGGTGGGCATTTCCAGCAGTTGTTGTGACTCTTTTCTTGTTATTTTTAATAAATTAAGAGACGGTCATTGTTCTTCATATAAAATTGACTATTCAAAATATTTTGTTATTGATTTTTAGAACACAGGATATCGTTCTTGTTTTGAAATTGC
The DNA here is from genome assembly GCA_001938485.1 of Girardia tigrina. Classification (NCBI taxonomy): domain Eukaryota; kingdom Metazoa; phylum Platyhelminthes; order Tricladida; family Dugesiidae; genus Girardia; species Girardia tigrina. Next base: position 3,180 of record MQRK01166382.1, on the reverse strand, counting down.
AGGTGCACAGTTACTTTTTGAACGCACTGTATATATATATATATATTGATTAATGCCGTCATCAATCTGGGTCAAACATACACTCATTCATTTCACCATACACACAATTTCGGTCGTGACTTATTACATAACAATACAAAGATCACACCAAAAATATTCCATACATAAATTACGCAACATACATTTATTAGTTTTGATAATAATTCTCCTAACAGTATGCTTTAATTTTCTGTGATTTTACTTTATGAATTGTTTAAACCTTCCTACTTTATCAATTATCAATACTGTAGAAAAGGGGGATGGAAAGAATATTTTACAACCAAATGAGGGCGGTGTGTATGAAAAGGTTGACTAATCCTTGCCTAGATCTTGACTAAATAAATAAAAATAATTGCAAAAAGCTTTTAGTAGAGTATGTAAATCAGAATATGGAACATGAATAAAAAATAGCATGAAAAACTTCCCAGAGTCTTCTGTTGTCTCCACTTACGATTCCCTTTTTCGTTAAGATGAAGCTGTGCTTCTGCTAGCCAATTTCGGCTAAGCCGACTGCTCTCTTCTAGAAAGCAAGGTATATGATCATCTGCTTGGCATTCAATTCAATAAAAAAATAAGCTTTGATATCGTGTATTTTTAAACAATTTATTATTTTTTAAATAGTATTTTTTCAAGAACGATGACAACTTATGAATGCGTTTGTAAAGAATAAGATTTCTTTTGAAAAAATATTGATAAGGTACAATAACCGATTAAAAATGAAATACTTCTCCTTTTAAATTGAGGAAATATTTTATAAAATGCCTTGGGGTTAGTTCATGCAACTCAATCTGACCCAGCAATTGCATATTCCGAAGAAATGACATGAAATCACAGGAATTTGAACTCCAGTGACGTCATAAAATGTGAAATTATTGGAGTTCAATATTGTTGAATGTGTTGAGGAGTGACGTCACCACAGGGTTGTTTAGATTATTTTTAAGATAATTTAACTTGTGTTACATATAAAAAAATAGAAAACTTTTGAAAAAGTGACTGCAATAAAATGAGAATTTGTTTCTATTTATAATTTTGGAACCGGAAGTTTTAAAAAAGTGGTCTCAAAAGAAAAGAAAACAAACAGTTTCAATCTCTCGTTTTATGTAAAAAAAGTAACAAATTCTAATAATAATAAAAAAGATTGTTTTTTTTAAATCGAAAAAATATTTCTTTTTCTGATCAGAAATTTTATTTTATATTTGATCTTTAATTCAAGAAAAAAAAACCCAATTGTTGTTCATAGGGAAAAAAGAATTGTTGAGAAAAGCAATTAAATTGACAGATTTTTCAAAAAATAATAATTTTTTTATTATTATTTATTATAAAAATAATAATAATAATTTTGTAATTCGTCTTTATTTGTTCATCATTTTTTTTCATGATAATTGAATAGACTCTTTTATAATAATTTTATCTCCGTTTCCACAAAAAACTAAAAATCTTAAAAAAAGGAAAAATAGGAAAAAAAGGAATTCATATTTTTTTTCATGATTAATTGTATAGATTCTTTTATTTTATTATTTAGTTATTTTATTATATATTTATTATTATTATTATTAATAAGAGAATTCCAATTTCTTTTTTATGAAAAAAATAGTTTAAATAAATAAAAATTAATTTAAATAATTTTTGTCTCCGTTTCCAAAAAAAGAAAACTAAAAATCTTTTTAAAAAAGGAAAAATAGGAAAAAAAATCTCAAAGATTCCTTCAAACAGATTTAATTAGTGATATTTTATGAACCCTAATTATTTTGGAAGACTTCTTTTACTTTTGACTGTTGATTATGGGTTAAAATAATAATAATCATTATTATAATAATTAATAGAAAAATGTTTTTTTATCATAAAAAAGAAGAAAAATGTCGTGTTAATTATTTTTTGTATTTTTCTCTTGATTTAAATAATTTTTCGATCAATAATTTTTCTTTCAAATCTCTTCCAAAAGAAAAAGAAGCAAATGTCGAAAGAAAAGAGAAACATTAATTAAATTCCAAATTTTCTGATGTCATGTACGGCAGCTCTTTTTCAACAAAAAAAAATCAAAAAAAATTTTTTTTTAATTTTTATTTCATTATTTACAAATGAAAGAATATTTTTTTATTTACAATTTTTATTTAATTATTAATTAAATATAATTAACAAGTGTAATATTTTTTTTGTTATTTTTTAATAAAAAAAATAAAATATTATCTGAAATAATTTCTTTTAATTATATAATGTTTGTTACAAAATAATTTTTAAAAAATCTAAAAAGTCATTGTATATTATTATATTAAACTCGAGTCATTTTTTTTAAAGTCGGTGAATTGATGGTCGCCATGTTCCAAAATAAAATTCAAATGAGTTTTGCAGTTTATATTTTTAAAATAGGTGAATACGTAAAATAAAATTTTTTACAAACTTCTTCTAGTGCTTATGACAGTGGTTTCCAACCTGTGGGGGGCGCGATACTGTTGCCAGGGGGGCATGCAGCTGTTTCCAAAATATTATTTTCGAATACAAACCGAGAAATTCGAATAGGTGTCAAAAAATGAATCAGCAGTATACATAATCCAAAATCCTCGCCGCGAATTTTTCGGGTACAAAGGCTAAAACATCCAATCCATATTCTTTTTGGAACGAAATATCTCGCTTTCGCGTTTGGAACCTAGCACTGGTGGGGCGTGGAATCAAAAGATAAGCACTCGCAACATCCCGGATATTCTCGTGCTTACTCGCGCCAAACTTCAGTAAACAGAAGCATCTGATTGTTTCTGTTTTCTATGAACAAAATTAGTTCGTTAGTAGTGCTTGCGATAACCACGTTGATATATAGAATGAAACGCTTCGCTTTNGTAACTTCTAAATAAATTAACATTGAGGTAAATTTCATAACTGTTATAATAGTACCAGGAAATGTTAATTTAATGTTGAGTTAGTTTTTCGGCACGAGCGCGAAGTAACAGGGTTATAAACATCCGAAATAATAAAATAACATTGTAATAAGAAGGCAAGTTATTTTTATGTTGTTTATATTCCAGTAATCAATTTTGACAAAAAAATAGTTTTTAATTCTACATTTAAAAATAATCACAATTAAGACTGATATTTAATTTAAAAGAAAATATTGATATGATTGTATTGTATTTTAAATTAATATAAAGT
>MQRK01166369.1:0-10604 GCA_001938485.1 Girardia tigrina | reverse complement strand
TAAAGCGCAAACGCTTTCTCTAATGGGTGATTTCTGCTCAAGCACCATGTTAAATAAGACAAAGATGAAGAACATTGGCAAAACATGATAGCTCACGCATCACAGCACATTTAATACCATTGATGAACTTAACATCTATATTGTTTGAGCTCTTTATGAAATCATAACATCTTTTGATGACTACAATTTGTATGTTAATATCAATGCAGAAGCATGGAATTGGTATTCTCAAACTTGTTCTAAAATCAATGAATTACTACATATATTTAATAAGTACGACCACATTTTCAATTTTGTTGTGCCAAAAGAAGGTTTGGAGCCAATGTAACCAATTGTATCATGTCTTCAGGGTGAGTTAATGGAGGTTTATCTGGCCTTTCAATAAGTTTCACAAATTTCTTCTTTTTATTCCGCAATCCGTGCGAATGCTGGCGACTGGTTTTCCACAATTTATCGCAAAGCCAAAGAAATTGGGAAATCTGTTAATTCTACAGAAAAAAATTATTAATTCTACTGAAAAAATTCTACTGGTTTTGTAATTGTCAAATTCATCGTTTAAGTACACCTGCTATCTCCCCTGTTGAGTACTACAAGCGCAATGTAGCAATCCCATTCCTCGACAAGGTTTCATTTGAATTAGTAGCACGTTTTACAGAAGATAATGGAGCGCATTATGAGCTATGAACTTTTATTCCAGAAATTATTGTCACCAAAGAAAACTATGAATTGGAAATATTTTTTTCAAAATAACAAGTGGCTAAGTGGTATGATATTCTTCGAAACCCGTCTACTCATAATCATGAGTTGCAACGATGGAAACATTTGTGTATGGAGAAAAAAATTCTGGAATGGTAATCCCTCAACTTCTTCAACAATGTGTTGACTCTGCATTCTTCCCAAATAATCGTGAGATATTCCTCATTCTTGGAAATTATGAGGCAGAGCGTTCATTCTCTTGTGTACGCCACATTCCCTCATATCTGTCAACAACGATGGCAACTAACAGACTGTCTGATTTGTGTGTGATTGGAATGTACTATAATATTTCATCAACTTGTGTCTCAACGGAACCAATTCCAAATAGGTTCATTGTGTAACATCTACATAAGATACAAGCACAATCCCTTTTTTTATGACAGTTCTGTAGTTTATATTTACCATGTGCTTCTATGAAAAGATTGTGTGATTTGGAGTTTTTTATCTATGAAACATAGAATATACTCTTAATTTCGTAAAAATAAATGCTAAAATATTTTCACGTGAAAGAAAACTTGTTTCAAATCGTAGCCCCCTCTTTCAAAATCCTGGATCCGCCACTGTATGGTCAGTCATTAAAAGGAAGTGTTTACCATACAAATAATGTTTAAAATTATGTGTGAAATGATATACAGCCTATAGTGCCTTCCTGATAATACAATACCAAACTTCGTGTTTCGTTATAGTCCTAGATACATATGCTATGACTCTTTATCACCCTTCTCTATTTGTTTGAAACAATGCTGTTCCAATTGTATCGAAACTCGCATCAGTGTCGAGAATAATTATATTAAACAATCTGGGTATTTCAATAACTTTTTTTTATTTCCATAAAACCTCTGTTTCATTCATCTGTCCAAACTTTAGTTTCATTTTTAGTATGTATCAATGAATCTAATGGTCTTGAATGCACAGTCTTGTGGTACACAACACCCTGAATAATCTTTTATAAACTCCCTATATTATTTAACTAAATTGAGAAAAATCTTCACATGTTTTCGGCATTTTACCCTTTCGACTTTGTTTTTAATGTCGACCATATCTACATCGCTTTTTATTCTTTCTAAATTTATTACATGAACTACAAATTTTATTTCTGATACCACGAAAGTTTTATTATCCGGTTTAACTCTCAATCCTGCGTCAGTTATTCTAGCGAATCATTTCTCCGTTATCCTTATTGGATCCTCCAATGTCTTCAAGAAAACTAAAATGTAGTCTAGATATAATAGACTCTCTCTCCAATTCATATTCCTCAAAACTGTCGTCATGAATTTATGGAATGTCGATGAAGCTACTTCGATTCCAATGACATCATGTTAAAACCATACTGACCATATTTAGTCAAAAATGCAGTATTTTCCATTGATTATTCCTCTAATTATACTTGATGGTCTGACTAACTAGGTCAATAGTTGAAAAGTATTTTGAACCATACAGAGAATCCCTTATTTCTTGGGTATGTATTAATAGAAATGCTGGCCTCATGAAATTAACGTTTAATATTATGGAATCTAAGCATTTCGGATATTTTCTGAGTTCTTCTTGGATACACATACCATTGAGGTGTTCCTTGAAGATACACATTTTAAAATAATCAAGTGCTTCTTTAAGTTTCTTATTATTCCCTGTATTTTTCCACCGAAATGCATTGGTTGTCGTAGTACTGGTATTATAATAGGCTGGCTTTCAGTTATTATATGTTGTTTTAAGATGTGATAAATATGCTTCCATATTTAAAAATTATTTTATATGACGGATGTTTTTCAGGTAATATTTATTTCGAAATAAATAATTTTTTCCTAGTCTCCTTTGTTATTCCATCGGAATATTTCCATTCTAAATTGTAGACTCTTCCCAGAGTATCATTATTATCCAAAATTTTGAGCTTCGTTCCACATTTTTCGATATGTCGATTCCAATTATTACTTTTGAAATTATTTCATTAGCAACGAATACAGCATGTTCTACTTTTGATCTCCGGTATTTTAGTTTAACTTTATATAGCCATAATATTCGTAAGAGGAGTACCATTGGCACAAGAAATTCGAGTTGATTTTTATTTCCTTTCAATTGATTTTTAATTAATTTACAGATTTTATAATTGATAACGCTAATCTATGCTCCTGTGTCAAAGGGTAATTTACAAAAAAAAGGCAATTTACAATTTTCGAGGTTATTTTCCCACATGTCCTCATGTCGTTCTACTTTACTCTTATAATGTTATACTCTCCTACTTCTCCTATTTTGTAAGTATAGATAAATTGGCTTTATGTCTGTTTACAATATATGATCTTACTTCGCCTGACTCTATTGGTAGCAGAACTTGGTTACATACCAAAAATGAATTAAAAATAATAATAAAAATTAAAAATGAAAAAGTGATTGATCTTGATAAAATTGTGACTGATATTGTTAAAGTTGCCAATAAAACTGATGATAATAAAGGACAATGGAGTGAATTTTCTCTGCCTTTATTCGGCAAAAGCAATTCGATGGCCCATATTATTCAACGCGCCGAATTATACATCAATTCGTGGATTTCAATGCGTCATTCGCTGCTGAGAGTGATGAAAGTTTGTAAAAATAATGGGCTTCAAAGGCGTAGATTGTGTGACGAATTGAAACTCGAATGCGAACAGCTCTTTTCAAATATACAAGATATGATTGAAATTTTCATCAAACGTGACGAAAAAAATGAAGAATTCATTTATGCTATCGGACAAATTATTCCGGTGGTGAAAATGCAGCGAACTCGTTTGGTTTCACGAGATTCTTAATGGCACTCGATCAATATTACGAATTTGGTGTTTTTTTTCAGTGGAACAGATGAATACAGAAAAGAAAGTTCTCTAAAGAACAAACTGATGACCATGATGCTCATAAAAATCAATACGGTCGTCAAAAGCAATCGCTTAGAATCTTAGTTCGTTATAGACAAATGTCATGGCGAGGAGAATGTGAGTGTTCATGGCGAGAAAAGAGTGAATGTTCGTGGGGAGTTGAGTACAAGTTGTCATGGCAAGGAAAGGGTGAGTGTTCATGGCGAGAAGAGTGCGAGTGGTTGTCACAAGGATGGTATGGGCGGATGCGATGAGGAGAACACTGCCGGGATGAGTGAGAAGAATACTGTCGGGACGAGCGAGGAGACAGCGAGCACAGAGGGTCAACAGAGTGAGGACAATTATGTCGGGGAGAGATGGAATATCCAAATATGAAGCAATTAATTAAAAACATTTAAAAAATTATATATAAAAAATTATCATGATAAAAGAAACATTTAATTATTATTGTGAAAAAATAAAATTAGTGTAAAAAAATTCAAGGTCGAATTTGTTTAAATCGACTACTTTAATTACTACTTTTATTAACTGTAAACAGAATTTTTGAAAATAAAAATTAAAAAGCGAACAAATTTCTGATTTCATTATCATTTGAAATTTTAAAAATGAACCGAATATTTATTAGGTCATGTCATAAGTAATGTCGTTTTTTTAATTATTGATTTGTAATTAATTTGTAAGATTAATTTCAACACGTATTTTATACATATATTTTATAATATTTTGTAATATTTAGTTAATTTGGATAAGAAGAAAACAAATGGAAAGCTATCAACTCTTCGAAGACCATTTACGGAATTATATACTTTACCAATTTAGTAAAGGAAAAGAATGCTACAGTGGGGACAAGAAAAATTAATATCGTTTATCCTGGAGCTCTGGGTTTTCAAAAGTGTCAGAGATGGTTTGGAAAATTTGAAGAATGTAATTTCTATCTGAAAAATGAAAAAGGATCTGGTAGAACGTCAAATGTAGATAATGAAAGTTTAGGCTTGGTTGTGGAAGAAAATCCAACAATGACCCCGGACAAATTAAGCACTAAAACAGGCATACACAGGAAGACAATCCATCGACATTGAATAACAATCGGGAAAACAAGCAAAGCCATTAGATGAACTCCACGTGATTTAAGGAAAAACTACATAATTCAAAGATTTTCCATTAGAAATTCACTCATATTGTGTTAAAAAAATTAACTTTTTCTGGATAGAGTTATTACAGGAGACGAAAAAGAATGTTATACGACAATTCTAAAAGAAAAAGACAGTGGCTTTGTCCTGGACAACTTTCAACATCCACTGCAAAGCCTAACATTCATACTAAAAAGGTATTATTATGCACTTGATGGTGTATAAAAGGTATCGTTCAATATGAGTTATTAAAACCTGGTAATTCAATTAATGCAGATACGAACGTAGAACAACTAACTCTTAAATATCAAGGAGAAATGACCTGCAATTACAAATAGAAAAGGGGTTATATTGCATCAAAACAATGCGAGACCGCATAGAAAAGAAGACATGCAAAGAAGACACTGCAAAAAATAAGGACTATGACTGGGATCTTCTGCCTCACCCACCGTATAGCTCAGATTGAGCGCCTTCAGATTATTTAGGTCATTGTAGCACGTTCTAGTAGAAAAAAAAGTTTGGTTATTTGATGCGCTCAAAAATGTCCTTGACGAGTATTTCCAATTAAAATCTGAAGACATTTACAAATCAGACATAGAAAAGTTGGTTTCACGGTGAGAAGAAGTTATTCAACGCGATGGAGACTATTTTTTAGATTAAAATATTTGTATTTTGCAAAAAACTTTAAAATTAATCTTCTATAAAAAACGACAATAATTTTAACAATAATAATTTTAACAATAATAAAACCTAATATATTTAAGGATAATACATTCCCATAAGTTTTTAGCTGTTCATCTATCCTTTTATTCAACATTATATAGCCATCTTAGATTTCTATGAGTTTTTGACCTATTTTTAAAAACATTTTTGTTGTAGTATTATCGTTATAATTATATTTTTTCTTCCTTTGTAATATTATCAATTATATTCTCGTTCTCAATCACAAATTTTGTTAGTTAAAATAACACCCTTATCTTTTTCTTATTTATGTTTATTCGACTCTCATAACAAGTCAAGATCACATTTTACCTCTGATTCTTGTCATTAATAGAATAATATAATTTATAGAATCAATGATAATTGATAATTATTGTAAAGGCCATAAAAAAAGAAGAATGATTTTTTTTGTAAGAGACAAGAATGAGTATTTGAATTACTTTGATTAATTTGAGAGAGTGTGGAGGTGGTTGAATTATTCAATTAGTAGATTTAAGTTTTTTGTGGTGTAATGTTATGGGAGAATGTAAATTTTGTTTGTGGGAGTGTGGATGTAGTTGAGTTATTTAATTAATAGATTTATTTGGATTTTCTTTCGTCCCTGTGTCAGTATTATCAGAAGTAAAAGTAACGATATTATCGAAAGTAAAATCAATGTTATTATCGGATGTGTTAGTGAAATTGGTTTTAGAGACATTGATATTAGTGATGTTTTTTTGCTTATTTTTAAAAAGAAAAGGAAATTCAAGTTTTTTTGTTTGGTAAAATGGTAATGAAATATTTAATTATAAAAATTTAAATGCTTAAAAAAATCCATAAAATAATCAAAATCCCTACGGGATATTCAGAAATTATAATTTTGAATTTGACTAGTATTTAATTTAACGAGAATTTTTTTGATGAGTATTTGTTTCCTGCTGATCCAAAGTTTAAAAAAGAAAAAAGTAAAATAAAAAAAATATTTGATTATTTATCTGAATTGGTCTAATAATTTGGGTGTGTTTAATTTTTGGTGCTTTCGAAGATCCAACTATGTATTGTTTTTTTTATTATTAGATTTTAAGACTTTACTAATTAGAGTTTAAGTCCTGTTTAACTTTTATTCAGTTGTGTTAAATTTGAAATATATATTTAAGTAATACCAGTGATATTCATTCTTGTGGTTCTGACAGGAAAAATTCTTTGATTAATTTTTAATATTATTGGATTAATCAGGGAATTTTCTTCACCTAAAATTGCATTTAATCATGAGACATAAGCTCATTATTACAGACTATAACCATACCAAAACCAGATTTTTCTAATATATTCTTGACTTGATTATAATTGCAAGATACTTAGCCACAGTATTAAAATAGGTAACAATAACTGATGTCAGAAGAAAAAATTTAATATAATACAGTCTGGTTTACAAAATACACTAAATACATTTTATAATCATTTACAAAAAATTGTAGTAACAACATTGCACATTTAATGCCTACAAAAAAGAAAAACAAAGCATTTAACAAAGAATGTAATACTTTCTCCATCAGTATCAAATATATACTCCGTCGATTCAAATAATAATAGTGCCACGCTAAGTACACCGGCAATAAACAATAAACATTACACGAATTACGCAAACCCAAGTATAAACAAGCTGAAAATTCATGATCACTTCGTCGATGAACATCAATCTCCCAAAATGTGGGCAAACTACGTAACACAACTGCCGACTCTTAATAACATTACAGAAAGTCAAATTTGCTGCGAAATTTTACCAAAATTACCCCCAGAATCTTAAGGGAATTAGCAGCACAAATCAATGAAATCTTGGAAGACTCTAACCCTTGTGAAAAACTTAAGTTAAACTTACTAAAAAAATACCAAATAAATGAAAGAAAAATTTTGGAAGACTGCTTAAAAATGACGTTTGTTTAGGGAATAGAAAGCCAACTGAATTATTAAATGAACTTAAAAATAAGTTAAACAACATCGAAGAAAATAAAGAATTCATCAGAACTTTCTTTGTAAGAACTATGTCAGAAGAAATCAGAATCCAATTGATCGCTTACAAAAAAAAACAATGAAGAACTTGCCGAAGTAGCTGATGAAATTTATAATGAAAAAACACTAAAGGCCTACGATATTAAACACGCATGCATCGATAAAAACAGACAAAAACTAAAACTTGTGCAATCAACTCGTCCAAATGATATTAGTAATCCAAATGAAGAAATTTTATCTTTGCTGAAGGAGCTCAAAGACGAAATCGGTGAATTAAAATTAGAAAACAGAAATATAAAAGAGAAAATGAGCCAAAATAAAAACAATAGACGAGATTATTAACCGGTACATATAAATTCAAAAGTAACAAAATCAAATTCAAGAAAAACAGTTAAAATAAACCAGGACACGAAAACATTATGCTGGTACCATGAAAATTTTGGAAATAATGCTTTTCGCTGTCAAGAACCTTGTGAATTCTATTCGAAAAACTCAGAAGGTCACCTTCCTTTGCACCAAGGATAGGTGACATTCAAAACACGTTTACGGTGCAACCCTCAAACCTTGTATATAAGTTCCTTGTTGATACAGGTTCAACAGTTTCATTAGTTCCGTTTAACCTAGTTAAGACATTTGAAACAAATATATCGTTAACCAATTTATATGCAACAAATGGAAGTAGTATTCAAACTTTCGACACAATGAATTTAGATTTAGAATTGAATTCATTTCTAGTTGTAAACCTCAAATTTTCAGGAACATTTATTTCTGAAAGATGATTTGGATTTGGCCAAAGAGCATTCTTTTGTTTTCGTTTTCGTTGAATTGTACGTTGACTTGAAAAATATTTTTCCTTGTATGCTTATAATATTTTTTATTAACTTGGACACCGCTACGGAAATATACCCAAATTAATAAATATTCATAAATAAACAAAAATTAATAAAATTAGAATTTCAATTCTCCCCTGTCAAAATTCAATATATTTTTTCGACATTTATCATTTTTTCAAATGACAATAACCGATTATTTTTGTATTCTGGTGTTGTTCCGCTTGCTTATATTTTAAAAATATAAATAAAAGCAAGATTTAAATGATTAAATTAAAATAAAAAATTAATTATTTAAAAGAAAAAAAATTCTAACTATGAATAAATATCTATTCAGCTGATAGGAAATTCATCATAGCGAATGTTAATAATCCAATCTTAGGTGCTGATTTTTTAACGTTTTACAATTAAGTAGTCGACTGCAAAAATAGAAGATTATATAATCTTGGTGAATAATACGAAATCAAACTAGAAAAGAATTTTTCAAACAGAATCGGTACAGTAAACATCAGAAATTACAAAAAAGGAAGTGTTAAAATCAAGAATGTTCTTCGAGTCAGGTAGACAAACAAGCAGAACAAATATCTTAACATTAAATGATTACCAAAAAATGTCAAGTAGAGACTCAAAAATTGAAGCAAAAAGTACAGACAATTCAGGAACAATCATAGAGATGTTACAAAAAAATGGAGAACAAGACTCAATTACAATCAATGTCATTGCGGAATCGAAGGACTCCAGTTAGGGCAAAAGCAAAGTGCAAGAAAATGTCTATGTTGAAAATATAAACAATCCGAATCTTAAAGAATTATTAATCAATTTTCTTAGACACGAAGAATTTGGAAGAGCGAATTTTATAGGTATTAAAACGGAACACCAAATATGTACAATGGGACGGCTAACTCATGCTAAAATTCGGCAAATACCACCGGAGAAATTGCAAGCAACAAAAAAAAATCTTTAGTGAGTTACTGGAAGCAAATATAGAATCAGAGTCTAATTCAGAATGGGCCTCAACACTCATGATGGTTAAAATATGCAATGGAGATTGGAGATGTTGTGGGGACTATCGAACATTAAATGCTATAACGACTAAGGATGCTTACCCAGTTCCTTTGCTTAGAGATTTAACAACACAATTAAACAAAGCAGTAATTTTCTCAAAAATCGATTTTGAAAAAGCATACTATCAAATCCCAATGAAGCAGGAACACATAAAAAAACGGTGATATTAACTCCATTCGGATTGTTCCAGCTCAATCAAATGCCGTTCGGTCTAAAAAATGCCTCGGCTAACTTTCAAAGAGTAATGGATAACAATTGCTGACGACAAGTTTTCTACAATTTATCACAAAGCCAAAGAAATTACACAGTTTGTTAATTATACTGAAAAAGCTTTAAGCTTTTTAAATCGTCTAATTCACCGTTCAAATACACCTGTTATCTCAACTTTTGAGTACTACAACAGCAATTCAATTTCTCGATAAGGTTTAATTTGAATAAGCAGCACGTTTTACATAAGATAAATGTACTATAGTGGTGGCAAAATTTTTTCATAAATTTTATTTTTCAAAATATTTTTTTATAAATCTTTTAATTCATTGGTATATTAAAATGATATCTTTTAAGTGTTATAAATTTTCTAATAATATCACTTAATACACATGCTTGTTTTAATAAAATAATTAGATTTATATATTTTAGTACAATTTCAAGTGGCAAAATTTTTTCATAAAAGATACAAATAATACATTTATTCATTTGACTTATATATATTTCCCTTGCACATCATTACAGAAGTTAGTCTCTTGCGAAAAGAGCTATATAGACCTTTAGTAATATCGATTTTTTCAGAATTTATCGTTAGGACTGCTTTGACAATCTTCTCCTCMAGATCTTTGATATTTCTAGCTTGACCAGAATCATACACTATAGAAGACAACATCCGCCATACATTCTCCATCAGGTTCAAGTCTGGAGATCTTGAAGGCCAATTTACTACTTGAAATGACTGTTTTTCTAAAAATTCTTTAGAAATTCTTGATACGTGAATACTACAATTGCCTTGAACAAAATAGTAATTCGGTTTTAAATTTAAATTCATTATTGGTACAGCGTAGGTCTCCAACAATTTTATATAGCTGCTTGAGTTTACCTTCTCTCGGAGCACTTTCACTGATATGAGGCCATTTGGCATCAACATACCCCATGTCATGTAACCTCCACCACCGCATTGCCGTGAATGTCTGTCAATAGTCATCCGTTCTTTTGTATATGTATACCTTGGTGTATATGAATATTATATATATATATATATATATATATATATATATATA
>MQRK01166354.1:0-12035 GCA_001938485.1 Girardia tigrina | reverse complement strand
CGCGACCGTTGCTATGGTAATCGCGACCGTTGCCATGGTAACCACGATAACCTATACCGTTGCCATGGTTACGGCTAGGGGGGGGTGTAGGCAGAATGCCCATTTTCTCCCTACTGTAATTAACACAATTATCATAACTATGGGAATTTAATGATTATAATTATCAATCTATTTTCAATTAAATCTTTCAAAAATAATTAAAAAAATCTATTAAAATTAAATATTAAAAATATCAATTTCTTTAATATAAAAATTATTCAAACTTTTACTTGTAAATTTAGTCTGCTATTTCTTATTCCTTACTCGATTTTTTTTATATTTTTAAGTAAAATCTGAGATATAAGTGAAACATAAGTGGGTCATGAGTGGATCATAACTAGGTTATGTAATTCTTATATTTATGAAATATTTCAATAATTCAGTTAAAAAAATGATAAATTTGGAAGATCCTCGGGTGGAGGGTGTGTGGTCAAATAATTGATGAAGTTTTTGTGTTTTCAAATGTGAAATTTTATAAGATAGGTTCATGGATAAAAAGTGAAAAAAACATCAAAAACACTATGGTGAGAGTCTTTTTTGTGTTTTTTATCACGAAATCGGTTTTTAAATTGGGCATTTGGGGGTTTTTACGGCCGATTTGTCAAAATGGTTGCGGGCGTTCGAAGGTTACTATTACTACTAAGCAAGAGTAGTGAAGAAATAATTAAACTCATGGAGGTGGATGAATAAATTCAATAATTTAACTTTGAGTAGTGTACTTTATTTTATTGCTTTTTATAATATAGATATTAAACATTATTTAGGTGATTCTATGATGAAATATCCCAAAAAATAATCAATTGATAAAATATTCTTTGATATTATTTGCAAATCATTTTTGTATTTATAATCTGATTTTTAAATTATAATAAATTATATTTGCCAAGAAAACCACTCAAAATTAATTAAAAAGGTTATTTATAAATATTAAGAAAACAAATAGGATCTGTTCAAAATAAAAAATGTATTTTAAATAATATTGCTATGGCGCGTAGTTTAGCATAGGTGTGAGTTATTCTTTTGATAAGACATTCGGGTTCGAGGCACAGTTGTGGATTAGTACAACTTTAAATAGTATGAATCGGGATTAGCGAACCGTGGAATATATTGGTTAGTCCGGTATTGTAATGGCTCGTTAGTTACTATCATGTTAATAACTCTATCAGGTGTGGCAAGGTATACATGTTGGTCCTACATTGTAGTCAACCATACGGGGTGAGGGACAACGTATGGTTAGTTTACTCAGAAATGATAGAGCACATGACTCAAAACTAATGGACTAAAACATTAACTGTCTGTAGTAAGGTACCCATTCGGGGACACAGGGTTACGAAAGGTCCCCTCCTCTCTTGTAATGGCGGCCTCAGTAAAATGGTTGAAGTATGTCCTACTAAGCATTTATGCAAAGTAGTTTACCACATGAATAAAAAACTAAGTGTTTTTTGGGCATTAATTCTAAAGGAATTTTGCTATTTTATAACAATAAGTATAGTCTTTGGAAAGCACTAATTAAGATATATAAAACCTAGTTGATTTTAATGTTTTTTTTAATTATTTCTCGAGGGAAAATTTTTACATTGATCAGCCCATGAAAAAAAACGTTAAATTAATCCAATTTAATAATGTTTTATTAAAATTATTTACAATAAAGAGACTAAAATTGATATGTTTAAATAAAAATTATAAGGTTTTTGATATAATTTTAATTATTAATATGTTGTTTTTCGATAAACCATTCAAAATTTTTGTTATTTAAAATATATAAAATTCTACTATATATTGATCTGTTGTTCTTGTTTTATTTTAATTTTTATGTGTTTATTATTATAAAATTTATACTTTTCTCAATATTCTTCATCTATCTATAACTTTTTTCTTTATATAAATGAATAGTGAATATAAAAAACAACAAAATCTCGATATTTTTGTGTTATTAATTATTACACCAAATTAATTTTGTTTATGACCGCATCCATCCCAATGAATTTATACCTCTTGGTTTAGTTAAGAATCAAATTTACCAAATTTCACTTAATTTTATTTTATTTTCAAAACCTGAAAAAAAAGAATTCACGCAAATTTTTTCTTAATATTTAAAATATATAAAGCAAATATTTTTTCATATCGATGTTATGTATTACATAACATATATGATCATCTTTTAAATTAATTATATCAACTTATTATTCATATTACACTACTCTTCACATTTCTAAGTCTCATCCCAAAAATAAATTTTCCCTAATAAATTCTAATTTCAATTAAATAAACCAAATCACATAAAATCCAAATCACGTCTCAAGCCTATACATCCAAACATAAAAAATTTTCTACAGAACCTAACAAACGGAATAAAATTCATAAACTCACTACGCACATTTTCTTTTCAAAATTTTGAAGATTGCATTTTTCAATATTTCGGTCATATTACGGAATGGCAACCAAGAAGATATTGATTGGAATTCTGAATATATTAATTTTTTAACGGATTTTGAGATTAATAATAATTTTTCGGATATCGGATTAATTAGAAGATTGGCAAGCAATTTTAAATGTACGAGTGTGTTTCCAGGGTGGGGATTCGAATCTGAGAATCCCAAATTTCGAAAATATTTGATTAAAGCGGAATTAATTTTCTTGGCCCGGATTGTAAATCAATGTTTCTATTGGGCGATAAAATTTCGAGCTTGTTGAATTGTGAAAATTAAATATTCCGTTAATTCCGTACAAAATTCATAAATCAATTATTGAAAAATATTGTCAGGGAATCGTTGATAACGTAGAAATTGATCCTGAAGAGATGATTGAAATGTGCAAGAAATTACATTTTCCAATTTTAGTAAAAAGGAGTCAGACAGGCGGAGGGAAGGGAATTTGTAAGTTCGAAAAATTTGAAGACTTAAAATTTAATAAAAGTGGAAGTTTCTACGCCGTGGAATAGAAAAAAGATGTAAGACACATTGAAATTCAAGTATTATCAGACTCAGAAGATATTTTGATTTTAGGTGGCAGGGACTGTTCAACACAACGAAGATGCCATAAATTAATTGAATCGAGTATTTTTGATATTAATGAAGAATTGTTTGAAAAGATGAAATTAGATGTATTTAATCTTATTAAATACGCAAAATACAAAGGATTAGCCACAATTGAATTTTTCTATGATCAGAAAAATAATTCTTATTATTTTTTAGAAGTAAACACGAGAATTCAGGTAGAACATACGATTACAGAATTGATATACGATGTTAATCTTCCATTAATTTTGTATCTTCTTGGAAATAATTTTAAAATTAAAAGATTTGCCAGAATTTAAAAGAAATAAAAAAGAAGCCATTGGTATTAGAATTATTGCTGAGACCTGTGAATTTACCCCTTCCATCGGAAAAGTAAAAGTAATTTACAATCCAACAGAAAATGAATTGGGTTATTTTTCTGTTTACAATGGAAATATTCACGAATTTAGTGATTCTCAATTCGGTCATATTTTTGTAACGGGTGATTCAAAAGAATCTGTTATTAAAAGAGCAATAAGAGCACTTAAAAAACTACAAATTAAATACATAAGCACTCTCAATAAATTATTAATTTCATATTTAGAAAATTTAAAAGAAAATCCAGAAAATACGTCAACAATTACAACTTTAGAAAATTTTTGCTCTTCATTTTTTAATTCATTTATGAATGAAAAATTAAAGATAGACTTGCTAATTCCGATTTTTGGAAAGATTTTAGGAATCGAACAAGAAAAGTTAATCTTTCTTTACGATGAAACCATCTTTGAATTAAAATATTTAGAGCATCTGAAAATGATTTTATTATTGAAATTAATAATTCATTTACAAGAATCAATTTTCAAAAAATTAAATCTTGCAATTTTAAAGTTTTAATATTTTTTAAGAACCTTTTGGTAAGAGAGAATGGAGAGACATTTTGAATATATTATAATGATTTCCAAAATATAAAAAGATTTGAATTTTAAAATTCGGAATAACGCAAGATGTAAAACTTTATTTGTCGGTTAATTATATAAAATTGAACTAAATTTAGAGTTATTATATATTATAATGTCACATTCGGTAAAGACCAAGATGACAGTGTGAAATAGCAACACGTAATGCAAACATTCAGCAAATAAAACTTCGAAGTGTTAATAAATTTCCCAACTTTTTATAAGTAACAAAAAAAGAAATTGTGACAAAAATCATTCATCGATACAGTAACATTATTTGTTACCGATACTCTATATCAGGCGCGTAGCCAGGGGGGGGGTGATTGGGTGGATTTCCACCCCCCTGATAAAATGCCCCACAAATTGTTTAAGAAAAATATTACGAAAAACAAAACTTAGAGAACGGGACCTCTCGTTTTTTCCACAATTAAAATCCAATTGGGCGTTCCCATTTTAATCCACGCTTTCGGCCCTACTGGCGAGGCTGAAAACAAAGATTAATATAGAAACCCTTGATTGGATTTTAATCGGGGAGAAAAAAGGAGGTACGAGGAACGTTTAAGGAGCTTAAGGATCGTTTAAGTTTAGAGGGTTAAAATCGGGAGACACCCCCACCCCTGAAAAAATTAAAACATAATTAACCACCCCCATACTCCCACAGTTTTCGGCCTCGATTGCGGGGCCGAAAACTGGGGAGTTTGGGGTGGCTAATTACGTTTTAATTTTTTCAGGGGTGGGGGTGTCTCCCGATTTTAACTGTTTAGAGGATATAAAAACAAAATTTGATTAAGATCATTAATTTGATTTTCAGATGCAATTTCTTTGTAAAGGCTGAACATTTTTATAAATTCAAAGTATTTTTAGAAGAATAAAAAGAATAAATCACATTTAAGATATTGTTGATTTTTTATAACGTATATTGATTTTTTGAATAGTTGAGATATATAGTTAAGTCGAATGTAAACATTCTCTACTAGAAAAAGTAATTTTTCAAAAATATAAAATACTTTATAAAATGTATATAAAATTTTTTTCCACCCCCCCTCTGCAATCCTGGCTACGCCGCTGCTCTATATACAATAATAAATATATAATAAGATTTTTATATATTTATATTTTATATATTTATATTTTATAAATTTAGATTTTATATATTTTTATTTTTTACAAAGATTTTATAAATCTCATAAAAAATTATTTAAAAAGTAAAAATACAAATTCAGAAATCACTGAATTATATTTAACTACAAAGAATAATCAATATTATAATATTTCATACTCCAACAATTTCTCAGAATATTTTATTTCTGATAATAATTGTGGATTCTGATATCAATTGTGGAATGAAAGGATTCATTTTAACTTTTCAATCTTCTCCGATTATTTTTATTATGAATGATATTTCGTTTAAGAATGGATCATTTAGCATTCTAGAAGACATTTTCTTCTTTCTTTTATCAAAATTCTGTTTTAAAAATAAAATTCTCCGTATTTTTATTAGCAGTAATAGTGGAGCAAGAATCAGACTTTATTCTGAATTAATCAAACAAGCAAAACCAATTTATAATAACAATTCCTTATCACATTTAGAACTTAAAAATGAAAGAGACAATATTCGTTCTGTTTTATTAGACGAAAATAAAATAATTTCAATTTCCGGGAACACAGCCAGCGGCCTCGAAAATCTTTATTTTCTGCTTTGATCGCTTCTGAAAGTGTGAAATTAATAAAATCAATTTTCACTCTAACTTACGTGACAGAATGGCAGTCGGTATTGGTGCATATTTAAGAACTTTTGGAGAAAGAGTGATTCAGAAAAGAGACACCGATTATTTTAACAGGATTTAAAGCTTTGAATAGATTATTGCAGAATAATGTTTATAAAAATAATATAGAATTGGGAGGACCTGAAATTATGGAAAGTAATGGGATATCGCATTTGGTGGTGGAGGATGATTTGGAAGGTGTTCATGAAATTTTTAATTGGATTGATTTTCATTTGAGTAGTAGGAAGAATAGCCTTAATAAGTTAAATATTTTAAGTATTAGCGAGTCAAATATTAATAATTTAAATATTAATGAAAGAGAAATTGTTGAAGTCATTTGTGACGAATTTCAAGAATACCAATCAAGCTATGCACCGAATGTAATAATTGGAAGATGAAAAATTAATAGAAAATCTTTTGGAATAATTTTTCCGGAAATAAAAACAGTAGAGACTAGCTGAATTTAGACCCAAAATGTCGTTTTTACTGAAATGGCCGAAAAAAATGCGTATTCAATCAAAATTTTTAATTTAGAATGTCTTGACTTATTAATTATTGCCAATTGGAAGAGATTGTCGGGTTGAAGTGAAGATATGCGAAGGGCGTTCTTAAACGGGTGCTGGTATTGTAAGAAGTCTGGTTGACTTTAAACAACGCGTATTAATGTACATTCCACCGAATGGAGAATTGCGTGGTGGAACTTACCTCATTTTTGATAAGAAAATCAGTCCAAATATTAAAATTGTGAGTGATAAAAGAGCAGAAATCGGAATAATCCAACCAGATGGAATGGCAGAAGTGAAAATGAAGAACGGCACTGATTTACAATTCAGAAATGTATTTTGTAAGTTACACGATAATGTTTATGGAATGGTGAAAGGCGGATACGTGGATGATATTGTTGGAATTAATGAATTAAAAAATATGTTTACGATTGTTTGTTAAAATGAAAAGAGGATTATCCTTGGTATGAATGAAGAAGATTTTGAAACAGCTAAGATGCATTTAAAAAATTTTCTTGTGAATTTGGGAGGATTTTTTGATAAATTGGAGAATAATGAGAGTGGTGATATTGATGGTGCACGTGGAGAATTGAAATCTTTGCAGAATGTTGTCTTGGAGTATTTACCGAGGAATAATTAGATGTGATATTTGTATTTTTTATTTGTAAAATGGAAAAAAATATAAATTAGATTTGCATATTGTGAATATGGTTTAGTAGTCAAACTTATGTGATTTAAAGATAATGATTTAAAACTATTTTATAGTATGAAGATTAAAGAATTAGAAATGCAAAAATTGCATTATCAAATGATTTGTTATTCTTTTTTTAAGAAATTTACATTTCCTAATTTTAAAAAGTGCTAAATTTATGCGAAATTCTTCAATAACATGTTGAACATTATTCTGTACAGCAAAACAATTTTGATTTTTATAAATGAAGACACATAATTTTAATTTGATTTTAATGTTTCCACTTTGGGAAAGGTAAATGCTATCATGAGAATAAAAACAATATGCGATTTGACGCCAATGACTGCCATAAATATTTCTAGACGGGACTTTTGTAGATCCAATCGATATTGGTAGATACATTTCCATCTAGCAACAAAGAAGCGATCCTTTCCAAAAGTATCGACAATACAAACACAAAAAAGTGTTAAGAACATGATCGAAATGTTCGAGAAAATTGGAAAAAATCAAGAAGATGATTTAAAACAATCATTTAATACAAAACAAAACATAAAAAATTCCAAAAATAATCAAATCTATAATATTGAAATATTAAAGATCAGGATGCAGAAAAGATTCTGCATCGGAATTTAGTAACGATATAACAAATGCTAAAATGTGTTTTTTAAGTGTTATAAATGAATTGGTCAAATTCCAAGGCCATTATATTGAGGCCAAAACAAAGATGAGAATATAAAAATAAGCCGGAGGGATGGTTTAAGAATAATTGCAAATACTATCGAAAATGGAATAATTAAATTAAATACAAACAATATTGAAATGGAAAAAATAGAGGGCGAATCTGATCAACCCATAGATAATGAAAGTTATGAAAATTTAATACAAATAAATGATAAATTATTGAATTCCGAAATGAATGAACATTTAAATAAGAGTCAAAAATACAATGAGAATTTATTAAAGAATTTGGAAAAGAAAACAATGGAAATAAAAGAAAAAATAATGAAAACAATGATAGAATTGTGAAAAATACTATAGAATGTGATAATATAATTGAGGAGACGGTGAATTGTGATTTTGCTGATAGTAAAGGAATATCAAATAATGAGATAATTCCTGAGTGTATTATGAGCTTGGAAGAATTGGTTGAAAAAATAAAAAAAAGATGAGGAAGAAAAGATGAAAAGGAAAGTTAAACAAGAAAAAAGGTGGTACACGAAAATCAAAGATTGTATTCTTTCGATCTGCTAAATAATGTAAATGCTCTCCTTAGTATTTCTGAATAATAAATTTATTAATATTTATAATAAAAATATTTTTGATATTTTAATTTCTACGAACAGAGATTAATTAAATCTATGAAATAAATTTTAAAAATATAACTTTTGAAAATAAAAAAAATTATTTATATTTTTAGATAATAAATAAAATATTTCCAAATAGAATAAACAGTATTAGTATAAACATGTTTAATAATTTTATCATTAAATAGCAATGACATTGGAAATGCTAAAAGGTATTATTTAAATGTTATAGATGAATTAATTAAATTCCAAAGAAAGTACATCAGCAGAATAAAAAGAAAGCATCAAAATAGTGAAGAAGATGATATAAAAATCATTAAATCAAATATAAATGATAGAGTAAAAAACAAAATGATCGAACCAATTATGATAATAAAAAATTAATAGATGAAAATTTAATACGAGGAAATGAAGACTTAATGATATAAATATTATTAACAGCATCACAATTTGAATGCAAACATTTATTGACAACACAAACAGATTCTTCACAACAATTTTCAGTGGTCATCTTTCTTTGATTGATATAGTTTTTTTGTTCATATATTCAAATCTAAAAAACAATGAATGGGACAGATTAATAATAAATTTTAACTTCTCGTAATTTTATTGGATAAAAGTCATTACATAATTTTTTAAATAAACATTAATTTTTAAAATATATTATATTTAATAAGTTAAAATCATTTACTGAAAATATTATTAAAATTCATAATTATCAAACTTAAATTAATTAGTACTTAAAATTAATATCATTAAATTAATTTCATTAGATTCAGATAATCAATCAATAAACATATCAATCCCATCTGAGTAGGAGAGTCACAAATCTAAACAGCATACAAACAACAAACTTACAACATTCACAATTATCCCTCACAAATATGAAGACAGAAAATTAAAGAATAACAAAGAAAAGTTCTTCGGGGGTACAAAAAATAAAAAAAAAGAAATTAAAAAATAAAACAATGTAAATACTGATACTATTATGGAAAATATATTAGAATTTAATACAGTGTTATTTCAAAATATAAATTAATTGAAACCAAATATAAGTTTTTTGGTGAGTGACCGGTTTGGGGGGATGGTTCGAACTCAGGAAAAACAAAAGAGTTTTTTTAAAAAATAAATAATCCCCGATATAACAAAAATGAATCAGAGAAAAATTGTCAATTTAACAAGCAATTATGACACTGCGATTGAATGGATGATGGAGAACAATCATACTTCTCCTCGTCGACGTTGCGAAAATGGCAATAATAATATTGTGAAATTGGACAGAAAAAAATTAATAAAACGTTGGAAATGTTGGAAATGTAAAAAGAATATTTCAATTTTCAAGGATACAATTCTTTTCAATATGAATCTCAGTGTTATGAGATCATTGATTTAATTTATTTTTGGTCTTTAAACATAACAACCAGTTATACAATGCATGAATTTGAGACCAATTCCAGGGGCACCCTTACAGGATGGTATACAATTTTATCCATTCAGTCATCCCATATTATGCGTCGTGTTGTGCCCGTTAAAATAGGCGGAATGGGACATGTGATTGAAATCGATGAGGCAAACTCTTCAAAACGAAAATTTTATGTTGGAAGGGTAAACAGATCACCTTGGGTTATTGGGGTGTTGACATTACCACAGGTAATGTTTTCTTTAGAGAAGTGCTATTTCGTAACCGCGAACAATAACAAGCGTAATTTTAGAATGTGTAGAGCCTGGTTCGATAAGTATTACTGATTGTTGGGTGGTTATATTGACGTTTCTTCTCTTGGTTTTGTTCACTATACAGTTAATCACAGTAGGAACTTTGTTGATCCTACTACCGGCGTTAATACTGAGTCTATTGGAAACAGGTGGTCGGTTTATAAGAGAAAATTTAGATCAAGAAATATTACATCAAGAAGTGATTTGAGTTTGTTATTTTCAGAATTTATGTTTAAAATGAAATTTAAAAATGATTATGTCAAATTTAAATAAATTTTGATTTATTATTTTTCTTTATTTTTTAAAAAAACTATTTTGTTTTTCCGAGAATAGAACCATCCCCCCCAAACCGGTCAGTCACCGTTTTTTGATAATAAATATAAGTTTTCTGATAACAAATATAAATTTTTTGATAATAAATATAATTTTTTTGAAACTAAATATAACTTTTTTTAAATTAAAGCAAATAATTTAAAAAAGAAACCAAAAATTAAAAAATCAAAAAAATTTTCTTTACGAAAATATTATTTTTTTAAAAAAAACAATTAAAATTTTTTAGAATTAAGCAGAACAGAAATTCGTTTATTTCAAATAAAATCCAGTCCATTTACACCAGTAGCAACAAATTTTCTCATTTTATTATAATATGGATTAAAATTAACTTCCATATTTTCCAAAATTCCTCTAACAATATTTTTTATTTCAGTTGAAGTAGTTGGACGGTGTCTGAATGATTTGTAATATGCTTTAAGAACACGAATAAATTCTTCGATCGGATTCAATTGTGGAGAATAGGGTGGTAAAAATTTGTACAAAATCCAGTTTAGTGTTAATAATCTCAAAACATCTTGTCTGTGGTGAAATCTACAATTATCCATTACAAGAATAGAATCTTTGTTAGTAATAAAATATGGAATTAGTTTTGCCACAATAAAATCTTTAAAACTATCACCATCATATGCGCCATCAATTTTTTCGTGACAAATTATGTTGTTAACATTTATTGCGCACATTAGACTTTGATTAACTCCCAGATTTGCTTTTATTCTTATAAAATATTTCATTTAAAGATTCAATCAAATTAATTAGGAAGTTTGTTAATAGAACTCACACATTTGACAGAACATTTATTACATTCACAATTTTTATCATCTTTATGACGATCAACAGTAATGCTTTCACTAGAATCCATCAATCAATTTTCAATATCTCCCATTATACTTGAGAAGATTATTTTATTTAAAAATTTACAAAAATAAAATCATAAAAATTATTTAAAGGCTGCACTAATAAAAACTAAAAATTTGAATATTAAATCTAAATTTAAATATATTAGTTTCAGATTATAAAAAAAATTAAATATTGATAATCCATCTGGTTAGGAGAAGTACAATCCTAAATCAACATACAACATTTGAACATGCAAAAACTACACAAAAACATCCACATACCAAATTTCCTCACTAAGTTCACTCAAGAAATACAAAATTTCAATTTTTACTCTGAAGTTGTCAGCGGTAAAAATATACTTGATAAATTTCAATAATAATCTGAAATAATTATTTTAAATATTATCAATTTATAATGGCATGTGTAAAAATAGGTGATCAACTATTTTTACTTGTGATAAAAGAAATGAAATGAACAAAATTAACAAAGTCTAATCATTAAGAACACTTTAATCCAAAATAAATAAAAGTAACCTTCAAATTTTAATCCAAAAATTTATTCACATCACAAAAAGCAGCAAACATCATTCTATGATTGTGAGGAATATTTTAAATTTAGTATATTGAAATTGGTTTGTTGAATTTTGTATGTTGAGTTTAGTATTTGGAAATGTGTTTCTCTCACCCAGATGGAAAATTGATATTTTAGATGTTCACGATAAATAATTATTCGAATATAATTTATATTTTAAAGTACAGTATAAGATATATAAAAACATTGAAAAATATTAAATCTTTTCAAATCTTCATATTAAAATTTAAATAAAATAAATAGTTTTAACTAAGTTTTGAATTAATTAAATGTTCTTTCTTTACATAAAATAATTTTTAAATAAAA
>MQRK01166349.1:0-10954 GCA_001938485.1 Girardia tigrina | reverse complement strand
ATTTTACTTATCGACATGCGCCTATTTTTCAAGCATATACGGCGAATAATTCTTTCAGAACGTTTTGGTAATTTTGAAGGTCGTCCATTACGTTTTTTATCTTCATATGTACCTAATGTTTTGAACTTATGTACAATTTTTTGAATTTTGAAACAATAATACCATGTCTAACCTTCATAATTTCTTGTATCCGACCCGTTGAATGACCCTTGTTCATTAATTCTACAATAATAATCCATATCTATATTTCGAGTTGTCATTGAATCTAAAAGAGAGACATTTAATTAATTCATCTTAAAAAAAGATGGTCTTGATATTTCAATTTTAAATTTACTAAAATTATTTAAATTAAAGCATTTAAACAAATTAAAAAATTTAATAAATAGCATAAATCAAAATTTCAATGGGTGCGAACAGACTTTTGAAACGCACTGTACACTTTCACTTAGTGGTATTTCTTTCACCTCTAAAATAATCACGAGGAGCGATGGTGGTGTGAGTGGAAGCGTCACCGTGCAGTAAAGTCCACTTATTATTGGCCATAAATCTTATCATTTTAAGCGAATCGCATCACGTAAAGGACTTGTCCCACCCAAGTAATATTGTTCCTTCGTAATTCGACATTACACCATGGTAATCAATGAAAATGGATAGTATAATCTTTTTATGTCTCTCTGTTATATATAAAATTCCGACCCTTGATTAGATACTTCCCAGGAGGCTCTAGTTTTGAAATTTCGCAGAAGTACTCAAGACACTTAACAAATTTCATTGAAATTAATTTACATGTAAAAGTGTAAGTATCAATTTATTAATTGATTGATGTTATGTGTGAAAACGTACACTCCAGCCGCTGAATGATTAATGGATTAATTAATTAATTTTTTTAATAATTTTTTTTCGTACAATAATTACAGATCGATTTCCTTGTGAAACATAAAGCAACCATTTAAGAATGATAAGAACATAATATGAATGCCATGAAGATAGAAAAACAAGGAGATCGTTTTCTATTTTGCAAATAAAGTCAATTTATCTGTAGTCTTCTTATCAATCGACTATAAAACATTTACGTAATACAGTTTCATTTGAAAAATATGTTGCTCATCAGAATTTTCAACTCACATTCACTGAGAGCGTTTGACAAGATCTTTTGAAACTGATTTTTCTTATTTCATTTGAGTTTAATGAAGTATTTTCGGTTTTGATTTGTTTAGTACACTCCATTCCATCGATCATCAATTGAAAGATATTTTCACCGACAATAACACAACCTTGATTTGGTAAAACACCAATTGATTTTGGAATAGATTTCAAACAAATATGACGGGCCAAATTATTGGGAATCTTACCAAACGGTAAACTAAAATCAATAATTAATTTCTGATGTTATTGATTTTTTTTCTCGGTTTGCGAATTTGTACGATAACTTAGATGTAGCTTATCAATATATTCCCAAACATCTTTAAACCACATATAGCGTACTATTAGAATAGCACTTCATGAGCATAACATAATCTGAAACGAGAGTAAGAACTATAATTATTTAGAGTGTTCTCATTCAGCTCTAATTACAGCCTTGAGACGAGTCGAGACTATAAGTAAGTTGTAGGATGTACTGCTAACATTTTGGTGCAATCCTTGTTAATAGACTTCTTAAAGCTGTTGATGTATACATGAGGATAAGTCCAGGCTGTCGCCTCTACATGTGCCAATATTAAATAATCCAAGGGATATAAAGTCAGAAACCTTGCTAACCTCATTGCTTTGAACCAGAAATTTTAGTTGTTTTTCTTAAGCTAATTTTGGTAAGTTCGAGCACAATATTAGCCTCCTTTATGTCGTTTTATTCAAAGGCTTGACATTATTCTTTTGAACCTCTAGATATACCTCCTTTGTCAGTTTTTCATTATTTTTAAATAAGACCTGAGGATTTTATCATCAAAGAAGATCATTATAAACATTACAACGGATGCCAGGTTTTTTGTCTGGTGGTATGTATGTTTAACATAATCAGGGACATCCTTTGGGTCCTCCCTTATCTGTGATGATGGTGACAGTCATTCCTTTTTTTAAAATAATCAGAGTAACTTCTATCCTTTATCCAGTTTTGTTTCTTTATGTTTGTGAATTCAGCTATATCTTTATTCTGGGCCCTGATTTTACCTTAAGATCCTTCTTCACCGTCTCCCGGATCGTTTAATCGCTTACTCCGACCTCCTTGGCAATCTTCCTCATAGAACAGACTTAATCAGGACTTTTTGTCTGAATTTATCTGAGTCGTTCAGTTCCAGGCTTTCTTCTGGATTTATCTATCTTTTTAAAATTGATTTTGGTTTTCGTCACAGTTCTCCTGACACACTTCATGGCATCGGCGTGGTCCTTTAATGTCATTCCGACGTTAAACATACAATTGATCAATTGATTTTGTGAGGAATGTTTTGAATTGTGTGTTGATATTGTGCATGTTTTATGTTGATTCGGAATGTGCCTCTCCTACACAGATGGATGATTGATATTTTCTTTGATTCTTACTAATTAAAAATAATTTAATTTAATTTTAAAGTAAAAAGATTTAAAATAATTTTTGAATGTAATTTAAAATTTTAATAGATTAATTTAATATGTTCTTCTTTAAAAAATGTTTAGATTTAATTTTAACCAATTAGATTCTTTATAATTAATAATTTTTATTAACAGATTTTCATTTATTGAAAATAATTAGTATGAACTCAGAAATATATCGATCAAGAAAAATGTCAAATAGTGAATGCGCTTGTGATTTTATTAAATTTTTAAAAACTCATATTGATGTTGTTAATAGATTTGAAGGTATTTGAAAATTATTTATACAGATAGTTTACAAATTAAAATATTGAGTTCAAAAGTACTAATTTTTAGCCAAAATGTTTAAATTTGACGAAAAATGTAAAGCATTTTAAACTTTTGTACTAAGCACTAGCAATGAAGCGTTTTTTAATCGCACCCTTTATGTAAATATTGCATTGATAAAAAATGTTGTCGGAAACCTTTTCAAAGTTTTTATTAGTTTTTTATTTTAAACAAAATTAATGTAAAGTATTTGCTTTGAATTTTAATAAAAAACTCGAATAAACTCTAAAGTTGATTTACTACAAAAAGTAGTTTTTCTATATGATGGCTTTACATAAATGAAACATAGATGTATATGTTCTGTTTTAAACGCTTTTTCTCAAGATTTGTTCCAAACAAAGTAATAACAATCACTTATATTAATAAATAATGACTTTTATTCCAAATTGCCTCCATCTGTCTCTACGAATTCTTTCAATCAATTAGGAAATTCATGTTCATAATCTTTCACAAAGTTTCAATGCTAATTTCATATTAAAATTTCAGCTCATTTTAACAATTCAGCATTTGAATCTATACGCTTCAAGTCTGGTGAGCATGGCGACTATTATTCAATCTGGTTTCATAGAGTTTCTAAGAACATATAAAGTTTGACTTTGATGCCATGGTGTATAATCCTTTAAAAAGTACCACCATACGTCGGTGAAATGCTGTTTCACTAACGGGAAACGACGCTCTGCAAGCATGTCCCAGTACGTGTTACTGTTAATTTTCAGCACTTAGTCAATAAAAATCATAGGTATTTTTACTGTTGCGCAGATTCTATCCAAAAAAATTGGCTTTCGATTTTTGAACTCTCTTAACAGCTCTCCGATCTGATAGATCTTTTGAATAGATGTGATCATTTTTGGAGTGGAACGCCTACTTAATGTCAAAAAGTTTCTCGTTCGGACTAACGTTTTTCTTTGTCGCCCTTTTGAAAAGCTTTTCAAGAGTGCTTAATATTTTCTCTTTACTTTTTTTGCTGATTTATGTAATCATTTCTGATATGTGCTGAGTAAAACCTAAATAATCAAGGGGAAACATTGTCGAGATTTGATAATTTGTTTGATTTTTGTGAATATTTTTAATATATATTACAGAGAAAAGTATATAATCAATGATAGAAGCCGTCGAAAGTGCAATATCATTAATAAATATTATTTCAAATGGCGTTGTTTTATCTAGATAAAAATTTCACTATTTATTTATTTAAACAGTGAAAATTTATTTTTATTTTTTATTTTGTGGATTTTTACAGCTTTTGGAAAGATTTAGATGAAACAAAATCATTAAAAAAATAATTGGAAATGTAATAAAAGTTATTAAATATTACCTCTCGTCATTTTTGACTTTCATATACTTAAATGATAATAGTTATTCTAGTAACATTAATCGCTGCAGTGACATTTAGGGTGACCTACGTAAAAAAATCCGTATATTTATTTTTATATAAAATTATTTAAAATGTAATATTAATTGGATTCTTTAAGAAAAATGTATAAAAGAAATTCCAAACAAATAAAGTCAAATTATATTTAGTTTAATAGATTATTAAGTCTGATATAAATGGAATTCATCATAAAATTGTATTATTTAAATTTTGTTTAAATATTTATTTAAACATTTTTGAAGGTTATTAAGTTTTGATTTTCGAGTAATGTATTTTTTTATAGTTTGTTAAAGGTGGTCATAAAGACGACAGCAAGAAATACTATTCATTTGTACCAATCATAATTTAAACTTAATTCTTTAAATAATATATTTTGCAAACTTTTTCAAGTTAATATATGGTTCGCCAAGATTTTCAATGTAGAGTCTCATAGAAAGCCCATAAAAGCACTCAACGGCAATAAATACACTCAAAAATCAACCAAAATTAACTAAAGAAAATGAAAAAGGAAAGTGTTTTGTTCTTAAACTGGCATAAAACTTTTTAAGTGCAGACATTCTGCTAAAAAATTGCTGAACAACAATATTCAAGAAATATTCATAAGTATAAACAATCCTCTTCTTTCATCATCGGTTTGCAGAAATCAAATTAAACTCTCTCACAAACAAATCATCTAATATTTCAAATTGAAGACAGGAACTTTTTCTACTTTTTGATTGTATTGCTTGCGTAATCATTACTCTGATAAATAACCAATGAAACTAATTATAAGTTAGTAGTTTTTAGTATATGATAGTAGTTTTTTTTATTGGATACATTTTCGGGGTGTAATAATTTTTTGTACAAACCAAGGTATAAGAAAATGTAAATTTTAATTAAACATCTTCTTTTGGACCTTAATTGTTTGATCTTATTTATATACAAGCATTCGTCACTGTTCTATATTTACAGCCGCTTTTCACAAAAATTCGGGTTCCATCCGCTCTTTTCTTTCAGTCGTCTACCTATTCTCTCTTTGGTTTTCATCTTGTTCTTTCTTCGTCAACTCTTCCTTCAATCATAACCTTTACACGTGCTTGTTTCGTTATCTGATGTCTGTTGAATTTCAGCTTTCTTCTCTCGATGATCATTTCTATTGATTCAGTCTTTCACCTAGTATGATTGTCACTGTCTACCAGATGAAGTTATTTGTTTTCTTTTCTTTTCATATGATCTTCAGCATACTCCTATAGCGCTTAATATAATCTCTTCTAATTTCGCCACCAACTCTAACATCCACAGAAAAGTGTTGCCCAAACAATAATCATATTTATCTTAAATTAAACATACAAAGTACGTAAAGACAACTGTATTTATCTTGTTTTCTTAGGCGAAATGCCTAAGTTCAGACATACGTTTTTTCTTTGATATTCTTGCATGAAATATTTTGACTTCATGTTGAAAAATTTTATCCAGATTATATTTTCCTTGAGAATATCCTGGATGACTGGCACAATCTTCCGAGAATAGCTTCAACGATGGGACAACATCTTGGCAAGACAAGTAGCTCTAATCGTTGACAATTGTCCCACCAACCCTTACATCAGGGATTTAAAACACATCGCGCTTCACTTCCTCCCTGCAAATACAACAGCACGCACTCAAAAACGTTAAGCACATTTATCGTATAAAACTTGCTTTAAAGCGCCTCAGATCACACGATGAGAATATTGACTTCTGTTTCAACCTTCTGGATGCAATAATACTTTTCCGCGAATCATGGGACTTGGTGAAATTGAGCACTATTACCAACTGTTTTCGTGAGGCTGGTTTCACTAATAGAGAGGAACGTGATCCTAAACCTTACGAAAACAATAATGACTTCGACAACATTTTCACTAGACTGCGTAATCTATTAAGCATTCCTTGAAACGTTGGTGCTGAGTTGATGACGTCCAAGTGATAGGGGAAATCACTGATGGTGATATACTGAAGTAAGTTTCTAAGCATCAAAAGTTACTACTATCAGTTAGTGATGATTGAAGCAACATCAATGATGATGACATAGATCTCAATGTATCGTTAAACGAAGCGCTGCTGGTAGCCAGAAAACTTCACAGATTCGTTCTCCAGTCTGGTGATGTAACGACAAATCAAGGGAACATGGCTCACGGACTTATAAACTTTGTCAAGAAATCTGCCTCTGCTAGAGTGAAGCAAACATTAAGTACTCAGTACTTATAATGTCTGAGCTGCTTATTAAAAATGTGAAGTGAATTAATTGAATAAAGGACTAATTTTATTTGTTGTGTTATTGTTTTATTTATACTTTAATGATTTGTTGTTGAAACTTAGTATAAATTATTATTTGTTTATTATTGCTTTTTAACACTTTTTACTGTACACATCAACTTCTGTAGATATATACATTCTCTAGTATATCATGTCTGTACAGAAGAATTACTGATTTTCTCAACACATGGATATCAGTTATCTCGATATTCGCTTAACTCGATAAGTTTCGGAAATCCCAAGCATATCGATTTATCCGGAGTCGACTTGTATATGGTCTCTGTATTTTTATAAGCATAATTTGTCATTCTTTTGTAATATCATTCGAAATTCGGAGTAATTTAATTTTGAACTTATTTATATTTCATTTATGTGTCTTACCATAAATAAGATTGTGTTTGAATATTTTATGGTCAAATGAATTGAATAAAGTATAATTTTATTAAAATCGATAAATGATTTTTAAAATGTCATGGCAATATAGTAATTAGTTATGTTAATAATACGCGACCATTAATTGTGATTTGTGGTACAACTAACGGAACAGAATAAGTCAAAAATTACGAGGGAACTATTTAATAAGAGTACATGACAAAGAAAATTTCAGAAATATACGATCTTATGATTACAAAAGCTGTCAAAGTCATTTTTTTTCGTTTAAGAACATTTTAATCTTGATTTTTTTAAGAATTATTGTTCTCTGATAACAAAGAATTATATTGGCTTGTGAGAAATATTTCATTTTTTTGTAATTACAAAGTAATGTTAAAAAATTCAAAAGTACAAGTCATAATAATTCTACACCAAAAATCTTTCTTAGACCAGTGATTCCCAAACTTTGGGTCAGCAGATGCTACTAAGAAATTAAATTAATTAATTACTAAGAAATAAAAACAGACATTTTAGTCTTAAAAAATAGAAAGATGGATAAGTATATTAATATAAATTTAAATTATGTAGTGTATTGTTTCAAAAATTATTCCACATTTTGTAGATATTTTACATTCATAACGGAATAATACACTAATAAATAATAAAAAAATGTAATAAAACTAAATATAAATATCGTATAGTATACGATAACTTTTAAACAATCTTCGAGTAATCAATTATACATGAGCATTGAATATGTAATAAATGTATATTTGGTTTTCAACTCTATTCTAAATATTATGTAAAATTATATTTTTCTATTTGAAATAATAATTGATGAATAGTTGAGTCCAATTTGTTTGATTTTATCAATATAGATTCCCAGAACTTCAGCTCGTAATGTGAATCGAAAGAATGAATTTTCTAATCTACAAAATAAGTTTTCATTTATGTAACAAGTGACAGTTCTGTGAATCTCTATTTAATAAACACTGCAAACAATCATAAATTAATATTCAGAATGAACCTAGTAAAGTCGGTTCAACTTCTAATATATCTTTACTCCAATTGAATTTTTGTTTTATCTTTCAAAAGCTACTGTTTCATCCGATTAACATGGTAGCCACGAAATTCGGAAGGTGGTAGCAGAGATATGGCTCTCGGGAACGTAGTGCTTTGCCCATTTTAGATTATTTAGACTGATCATCATCATGTTTTTTTTTATTTTTCGTTTTTAAAAAAATCAAATTCAATCCACAAATAAATTCGAAACAATAATTTCTTCTGAAAAATTAGTCACAAAAATTTAGTAATAAATCTTTTGGACTAATCAAATATTCGTCTCAAAATTATTCAGCAATCCTACAATAAATCGTCTCAATTCGTCTATTAAAAATTCGATGTTGACAGAAAAATAATTTTCTTTCATCATAAAAAAGAAAGTTATTTTTTACCCCTTTCTTTTCCAGTAAAACTGGCACAACAAAAAATATGAATATAATAAAAATTCAACTTACAATTCCAATTTGTACCATTTATAAGATATTGATAAAGAATAGTTAGTATAGGATTCAGTGAATTTATTTGATATTTCGTGTAGTAAAAGGTTGGGAATCACTGGCTTAGATATCTAAAATATTAGCCAAAATAAATGATTATTCATATGATAAAAATTAAATATAATGATTAAATGAATTAACGGTGTCAGAGCAGTACTGAATCAATTCGAGCGACTATTGAATGAGTCCGAAAAATCCCCCGATCTCCAATCCAATCCATCCATTCAAGTGGGCCGTCAACTTATTGTCGATACCCGCTACAAACTGAAACAAAAACAAGCTGACATCGAGAAGGCTCAATTCAACGCCCAAATAACCAATCAATACAAAGAACTCATACAACAGGGGCGTGAACGATTCCGCCAAGAGTTGAGCAGTCTGTCACCAAACGTCTCGAATTGGACTCGCAAACAATCTGACCAATTGACGACTGATGATTTGAACGCGATGATCGTCCACTCCCACCGGCGAATGAACCAACTCCAGGCCCGGATCGCAGAACTCGAAGCGATGGAGGCAGTGAGATTGGAGGCAGCACTCACAGAACAACGGAAAAGTGATGAACAACTGATGAACGAACGGATCGAACGGGAAATCGAGCGGGAACGAATGCTAGCAAAGGTTTCGAAAATTTCAGAATTGGATTCGATCAAAGAAAAACATGAAACCGAATTGAGACGAGCGTTGACTCGGCAGGCGTCAGCACACAATGAGCACATCAATCAGTTGTTGAGGATCCAGAAAGAAGAGCTCGACAAACAGCAGGATTTATTGATTAGAGAAGCGCTAATCAAGGAGCGCGAGAGAATGAGAGGGTCGATAGAAGGTTGGCGAATGAGGGTGGAGGGACTAGAAGCAGCAGTCGAAGGTCGGGCAGACGAAGAGTTGGTGTCCCGGGAGGCACAAGACATGTGGGTAGCGTGCCACGCCCTACATGGCATTCTCTCTGGACCGGCGCAAACTCCTCCCCTTGCCCGATATCTCACCTCGTTTGAAGAGGCTGCCCAACCCTCGTCCTTGCCGGTGCTTAAGGTCTTCATCGAATCGGTTCCGCGGTGTGCCGTCGAGGAGGGTGTCTGCACGCAGCAGCTTCTCGCTCGACGGTTTGACAAGCTTAAAGTTATCTGTCGTCGAGTTGCGATGATTGACGAGACAAGTGCCAGTTTGGGAATGTACTTCGTGTCGTGGCTACGTTCGATTTTCCTTGTCACTCCAGCCCAGTTGATTGAAGCCTGCACTGAGATCGACCTCGATGATCCGGAAGCTATGCCAGATTGTAACTTGATTATCGCCAGTGCCGAGCTCGCAGTTTGGCGACAGGATTTCGATCTCGCTGTACGACTGCTCAATTTGTTGAAAGGAATGCCGCGTGCCGTTGCTCACGACTGGATTAATGATGCCCGGGTTTATCTTGAGACAAAATTGGCTGCAGATGCGCTCAGTACGTACACGTCATCAAAGACCGCAGGAAGTGCTCCACCGGAACAATCAATAGCGACTGAGTAAGACTCTAACAATCAATGACGATGTGTGTTTGAGTGAGGTCGCGCGCGATTATATCTATTAGTTTTGAAAATAGAACTCGTTTTCTTTTGTTTATTCTGGCGGCTTTAAATATTATCTCTTGCGATCGATTATTATTCTTCCGTACGCTTCTTTTTTTCCGATTTTGATTTGTTAATATTATTGGCTTGTTGTTAACTGGAATATTTGTAGAGAATTGATTCAAATGCATACTTTTAGAGACAGTTTGATTTGACTCTGGTTTCACGTTACAACAATATTATAAATACAGGTTTTGTACTGCAAATTCAGTCCGTTTAACGAACAATGAAATTTTAAAATACCATAATTTACACATACAATGGATAAATAACATCCGCCTATCCCTGTTTTTTATGTTTTGTTTAGAAATGTAAAATTGGTTGATCTTTACTCAATCGAATATAAAAACTAGTAAATCAAAAAAATTAAATTTTTTATATCCCATTCTTTATGCCGACAGAACTCTACTTTGCCAAAAAAGTTTTTAAGATTTAAAAAATTTTAATTTAAAAAACACAATAAGAAATTAATATAAACTACTTATAATTTTTAATTAGATATCTTGCAATTAATATTTTTCGGGAACTCCTAATTTTCCGTTTTTTTCCCATTTCGGGGTCTTAAAAAGTTTTTTGATCAAATTTTCACATAATCATTTATTGTCATCGAGAATGAGTAAGTGTGCAAAGTTTGAAGAAAATCGATTGAGTGAAAAGCCTTCAAAAACAGGTTTCTAAATTCCATGGATACATATAGATGGATGTATATATACCTATATAGAAAGTAAACCAATAAAAAGAATGGAATAACAAATACCAAAATTTTTATTAATGACAATTATTCACATAGTTAAACAAATTTCTTGTTTATTCATTTATTTAATCTGTTAAATTTGTTTACTGATGCATTTTTTTTAAATTTAATAAATTTTAAAACTTTAAAA